>CAIGRQ010166230.1:5262-20833 GCA_903798375.1 Fraxinus sp. D2006-0159 | reverse complement strand
GTCAGCTATTGCTTGAAATAAGTCTTAAAATTTCAGTACCAGCAAAATTGTGGTTTGATAATCAAGCTGTCCTTCCTATTGCATCTAATCCTGTGTTTCATGAGCGTACTAAGTATATTGAAATCGATTGTCACTTCGTTCTCGAGAAAATTCAGGAAGGTTTGATTTCTACCGGGTATATGAAGACCGGAGCACAATTAGGAGATATTTTCACGAAAGTTTTAAATGGGGTTCGGGTAAATTATCTTTGAAGTTCGGCATGACTAATATCTATACTCTAACTTGAGGGAGAGTGTCACAGATTGTAATTAGGTTTACTTTCCTAAGATAGTTGATTGTATAATCTTTTATAATCTTTCCTTTGTTAGTTTAGTGATAACCCTATAAATAGGGCCTTGTACTTTGTAATATATACGGAATAATATGTATTATTCGATATACAGTTTTCTAACAACATTAAGAAACAAAAATAAAATTCTGTTTGATGGAAACGATGAGACCCACAAACATTAGAATTATTAATTTCAAAATGTAAAGTGTGAAAACGGTGTATGCTGGCCCCTCTCAGCTTTGTAGATTCAAAAAGGATTTGAAAAGGGAGAGTGTATATGATCTTCCTGCTAATTAACAAGGAAACAAATAGTTTGGCATCATTCTTTGGTCAACTAAGCTCAATTATAAAAGCTAAAGTTAGCTAAAAGTTGATATCAAAGACTTCTCTCATAAAAATCGATGCCATAAGATACGAAAAATTATATAGGTTTTGTATTGACTACTACGATAAAATAAAGTAAGAATATGTAATCGAGTACAAGATTCACTTTGTCACTCCGATCAAGCATTGAAGATCCAATGAATGTGTACTAAAAGATCTATGCGCGCCAGGTTAAAAATAAACTAAAAAATCATTGTTTAATCAAAATTTTATAAGAGTTTTCCAAGATACAACAATGATAACTNAAAAAAAAAAAAAAAAAAAAAAAAAAGGAACTATACATAGAAAAGTTGCTTGCAATAGAAACATGGCAATCCCATCAACAAGCATGGACCGAAAAGGAAGAGCCAAAATTCAAACAGCATGCTTGGGAATACTTTAAAAAAGAGCAACAGCTTTGGGGCAACAAATATGCCTTTGTTGCCCTCTCACTTTCCTGTCCAAACGTGCCTTCACAGTACATTAAAGAGAAAATCTGCATGCCCCAAGGTTGTCGACCACATATTTTAAATAAATAAGTTCGCCTCTCATCTAAGGGATTAAAGCTAATCCAATTAGCTTTCCCACTACTATATTTACATCAGTTTTTTGTTGTGTGTGTATTTGAAATCTGAACTGATTCAGCTTTTTACAGACTTGTACCTCCATGTATATAGGAATGGAGCTTCAACTATGCCAATACATACCTTATATAAGCTGTTTCGAATTTTTATTTCATTTTTGTGGTGTGGGGAGTAGCGGGGGTGGTCGAGAAGTGTCGAATACGAGAAAAGGAGAAGCATGACTACATGAAATTGGAATTATCATTCATGCAAGGGGAATCAAGAACTCCTGGTCCGATTATCACTTCTTGTTTAGTTTTTATTGTCCACGATTTGTGTTATTTTGAAATATATATTTCATATTGTGCAATTAAACTCATCCAGTTGTAGAAATGAATTTTAGTACCAATATATGAGAAATCTGAGGATGTAAGAAATTTTCTGCTGTACTGCTGAGTTTTGTTAGATTATATATTTTTTCTTTTTTGGCGGTATATCTTTGTTTTTCACCTTATATATCTGAAGTAGAATATAATCTCGACCCCTTGTGTACCTTGTTTGTGCTTAACTTTGTACAATCATAATGAATGAATTTTCGAATATGAGAATTGAGAACATCCATTGGGGGAGGATGCAGAGCATGAGACAAAGAGATCTAAGTAGGTATTTGTCATGAATTTCATGGAAATGATGTATATATCAGCCATATTGCATTGCATTTTCTCTCTTTCTTTGAAGTATGCAAGTGTTCTTCAGCTTCATTGATCTGAAGTAGAATCAATTCTTCTATATTGTTTGTTCTTAACTTATCAGACAGTTTTGACTGTTGGGTTTAACCCAAATTTGTTAAATAAAACAATTCTGTTAGGAAAGAAAAATAGACTATTTGTTTGACAGCCAAAAGGAAAAAAAGATGAGATTAAGGAAAGAAGATTTATGGTAGAAGGGAATAGTATTTAAATAGGAGAAGGGACTCAGCAAAAGAGTTCAATGGTCTTTTCTTCAACTAGCATAAGACATGAAATATATAAGCCAGTAAACCTTGATCATATATGACAACACACAGAATTTGCAGCTAACAAAATGCGAGGATATGCCCGTTAGTGAAGCAAAACACGGGATCATTCATGTGTAAGCCATTTCACTCAATGATAGTGTAAGGAAAAGTGATTCTTGAAAAAGAATTGGACAACCTTATTTTTACCAAATCTGTTAGAATAAATTCAATTCAATGGAGCCTTCAGTTACCAGTTTGTTTCAATTGATGTTGGTTGGAATCTTCAATAACTTGGAGCCTTGTTTGTTGGCAGTTAATAACCAAAATGGAGCCTCATTTAGGTCTATAAATAGGAGCCTTAGGTAGTGCAAATAGGAAGAAAGCTTTCGAGAGTGAAAGGGAGATAGAAAGTGATATTTGATAAGAATGGTAGAATTTTTATAAATCTGGAAAAATCTTTCTTATGATTTCAAGTGTGTAAATCATGTTTTGCTTTGGTACTAAAGTGTTGGAAGATGATTTCTTCCTGTTTAAATCACTCTATATGTTGAATATTGCTGGTAATCACGTTTTCCTTTAAGTCAGTGAGTTCAAAATCAATTTTAAAGCATTAGCGCGAATACGGTAAGTTGCAAGTATATCCGTATGAAGAAGCGATATCCGGTATGCATAAGCCATATACGGTAAGTTCAATTTCGGCCAATTTTTCTCCTTTGCTGCTGGTGCTTTGCCGATTATTGAGCTTCTTAAGTGAATTCAAAGTAAAGATAGCCTCCAAAAATCCTAATAAGTGGTATCAGAGCTTGAAATTTCCTGACCTGATTTCAGTTTCTTTTAATTGGCCGAACACATTTCTTGTGAAAGACAGATTCCTGGCCAGAATCTTGATCACATCATGTTAACATCCAAATTTGAGGTGGAGAAATTTAATGGTAAGAATGACTTCTTGTGGAGGGAGAAAATGATGGCACATCTTGGTAATCTTAGATTGGAAGAAGTATTGGAAGGAAAATCTGGAACTAATGATGATATCTTGAAGAAGGCAAGGAACACAATCATACTTAGCCTCTTTGATACAGTTCTGAGGAAGGTCATTTATTGGAAGAGCTTTACTTGACCAAATCTTTGCCTAACCGGATCTACCTAAAGCACAAGTTCTACAGGTTCAAAATAGATGAATCAAGGTCAGTTGATGAGAACATTGATGAGTTTACTAAGCTGGTATCTGACCTGGAGAATCTGGATCTACTTGATTGTTAAATTCTCTGCCACCAAGCCTTTGATCATTTAAGAGATACCATCAAAGAGTCCTTGACCCTCAAAGAAGTTGCAGCAGCAGCCTACTCAAAGGAATTTGATTTAAAGTTGAATGGAAACCTTGCCAAGAGGAATGGAGAAGTGCTGAGTGTGTAAGAAAAAAAAAAGGAAAAAAGAGTGCTAGATTTGTAATCAAGAAGGACACTATAAGAAGGATTGTCCAAGAAGAAACCAGAGGTGGATAAAAAAAAAGGAGGCAAGCAAGATGGAGAGTGTGCAAACATGCTTGGAGGCTATGAAGTTGATGAAGTGCTCTGAAGGTTCTAGCTGTAATGAATCTGAAAATTCTTCTCAAGAATCAAGGAGAAGATTGTAAGGAAAAGTGATTTTTTTAGAAGAATTGGACAACCTTATTTTTACCAAATATGTTAGAATAAATTCAGTTCAATGGAGCCTTCAGTTACCAGTTTGTTTCAACTGATGTTTGTTGAAATCTTCAACAACTTGGAACCTTGTTTGTTGGTAGTTAATAACCGAAATGGAGCCTCATTTAGATCTATAAATAGGAGCCTTAGGTAGTGCAAATAGGAAGAAAACTTTCGATAGTGAAAGGGGGATAGAAAGTGAGATTTGATAAGAATGGTAGAATTTTTATAAATCTGGAAAAATCTTTCTTATGATTTCAAGTGTGTAAATCATGTTTTGCTTTGGTAATAAATTGTTGGAAGAGGATTTCTTCCTGTTTAAATCACTCTAAGTGTTGAATCTTGCTGGTAATTACGTTTTTCTTTAAGTCTGTGAGTTCAAAATCAATTTTAAAGCATTAGTGCAAATACGGTAAGTTGCAAGTATATCCGTATGAAGAAGCGATATCTGGTATGCATAAGCCATATATAGTAAGTTCAATTTCAACCAATTTTTCTCCTTTTCTGCTGGTGTTTTGCCGATTATTGAGCTTCTTAAGTAAATCCAAAGTAAAGATAGCCTCCAAAAATCCCAACCGATAGATTGGATAACAGAACTGTCTTCCCTCCTCTCTGATAGCAAACTTCATCCCTTGTTCACATGCAATTGGCATAGTAATTTCGACACCATCTTCACATGGTCACCAGACATCACCATCTTCGACTCCTCCTCCTTGTCATTAATAATAGAGGCTACCCTTCGTGTCACATCAGTAGTTCTCATGTAAAACTGTGCAAAAAATGGGAAATGCCTTCCACCCTCTTCCTTCTTCAACACATACACGTTGGCGGGAAACTTGGCCCCTGTTCGGTACAAATAAAAATTAGATTTTTAGTAGATTTTGATAAAAATTCTTTTAGTATCTTTTAATGGAAATTCTGGACGAAAATTGTCATCAAGACGAGATATTTTAATTATTGATAATAATGTAATAAAAAAGTTGAAGAAGTAAATGTAACAATGAATAAAGGGCCACGTAATTTAATTGTGACGCTCTTTTGAAAACTTGCGTGTCAATATGTAGCATCATTTAATTATGAGTATATTTCCAACATTAATATTATAAAAATTGTGGCATCCAAAAATTTACCGTTTCCTATATTTCTTCAAGTAACAGATCTGACCCCATCACATTTGACTATATTTAAAAGCACAATTTTGAGTATAGTATATCGCTACATACGGCCTAAAGAAAGTATATAAGAGGGGTTTTTAAACACGACAAAAGATTAGGACCTACTCTTTTTACCGTTTTCAAGTCGTTTTCTATTTTCGATTTTTCAAAATAGTGAAAACGCGTTTTTGAAAATAAGTTAAAAATTTTCAAAGAACCCAAAACGACAAATTTGTCTTTTTTGGTGTTTTCAGTTATAATCAAGCCAAAATTTTCAAAATGTATTTTTGGTGTTTTCAATCACCACCACCGCGACCCAACCACCACTACACCATCGCGACCACCACTGCACCATTGCCTGAAAACCGCCGCCACATATACAGCAATACCACTACAACCACCGCCAGCAAAAACAGATTAGAAGCCACTTTTCGGCCACCTAGACCGTCGGATTGCACCACCAACAATCTCGTCTCGCTCCTCTCTATCACCTCCAATCATTCATCAGCTACGAAACAACAAGAAACGGCAGAAATTGGAAGCCAAAAAACCATTATGCACTACCTGTTTCTGTCGAAAACTTCACATCCGGTGACACCAAAGGTCATGCGACACCACTGGTCGAATGCTCATCGCCAGGTGACTTCAACCATGTCCCAATCCACCCCAAACAACTTTGCAATGTTCGGATTTCATCCGAGAAGAACGACAGTCGCGAAAGTCCGAAAACGCTATCCGAGTTTTGCAAATTCCAACGTCGTCCGACCGTCCCACGATCGCGGACCACATCGGTTAGCCTTCTATTCACTTGGTGCACCTTGCCCAACCATGGGTCAAGGTTAATTTTACCACCGGTCAAAATTGATTTGAGGTGGTGGCGGCAACTGTAGCGCACGAGGGGTTTTGAATTAGGGATTTCTTTAACCAGTGGAAAGGTTGTAGGTGAAGGTGGGTGATTGTAGTTAGTGATTCAGGTGAAGGTGGTGATTGTGGCGTCGACTGCAGCGGCGAAGGAGATGAAGGCGGTGTTGGTGTGCTTCGTTGAGAGAGAGAGAGAGAGAGAGAGAGAGTAAACGGGTTTTTCATTTTTTTTTTTTTTAAAAACATTTCAAAATGTCAAAAAGACCACATTTTCAACAATTTCAAAATGGACACTCAAAACACAACCGAAAATAAATTCAAAACTCAAAATAAAAAAAAGAGATATACAAATAGAACAGCCACTTAAATTTTGACATGTCCTACAAAAATATTATATTTATTACAATTCAAGCGCTTAAATGTCCAACGTCTATTTACTACATTGTTACATGCCGTATTTGGCAGGTGGTGATTCGAGTTCATGGGCAATGAGGACAAAAAGTGGGGTCCAGGGCTGCTGGTAGAACCGAAAGTGCATAGGAGACTTGAACTATGCTTTAAAAAGTTACAACCAACGCATCACAAAAAAATAAAAAGGGGTTAATCACGTGTGTAATTCAAGCAATAAACTAGAAGTTGATCAATTTTCATGAACCAAAAGCACAATAAAAAATGACAAAAGATAATTATATTGATTAAATTTAGCCAAACTTACATCTACTTCAAGGAGCTATTAAAGAAAAAAGAAATTATAATCTTTCAACTGTGTTGTCCCAAACATGAGAAAAGTATACAAGTTCATTTAGCTAATCATATCACGAGAGATGCAATGACATATGCCTTTAGATCCAAACAGCCTGCAAATAAGTTCCATGATTATTATGAAGTTAATACAGAATTCACTTCATGAAATGACTAAAATGAAGTATTCCTCAACTAGGATCACCCTTCATATACAAGTTCAAGCCTCAGAAAGTCTAAAAAGCACAAGGCTGGTTAATCAGTAGTACCACAATTGCGTCGCCCCGATCCCGTATCAAGTCACTCTCCTCAAACATAGATGCTGGTGCAATAGACATTTTCATTGTTAAAACATAGTGCATATATGTAAAAGAAATAAATCCAATGCCAATATAGACTCGAACAAAGGGTCAAAACACATGTATAGGAGCAAACTAATAGAAAGAGGATCAACACAAAACTATGTGCCAAAATAATAATGAAAGAAATGTAAACAGACTTTACCATTTTCGTATACAATTTGATCCTTGTATCCAACAGAAATAGTAACATCAACCAATCAATGCTTTCCGAGGCACAAAAATAAATTAACAAAACCAAAATAATATTAGTTTTCTCAATGGATAATGATTTCAGGACAATCAGCCACTTGTGTCATTAATACACGACATGTATTCTATGTACAGGTATATTTTTCATGAAAATCAAATAATCTATCAGAATATAAAACAACTAGCAAAAGGTATTGACGTGTGCAATGAGATGAAATAATATGTCTGGCCTTGACAAAACTATGATTTCAAGGTTTTAACAAATCCAGACATTTCCGAACTTCAGCAGCACATCTAACCATAGTTCACAGCAAAAGAATCCCAAGGCAAATTCAATAAGCATAACTATCTCCCTGCATGTGAACTCTAGAAACTTCTAGAATAATGAAGTCAAATCAGGTATAGCGTTTTTCCATGCTGCAGCCAAAGCTAAAAGACATCCATAGATATGTTTCCAGTGACTTTTGTTTTTGGTCTCTCCCACAAGATTAAAATTCTCAGCCTTCTGGACTATCTTGAAGCCTTGCGAAGTTGTGATAATAGACTAATTGATGTAGTCAAAGAAAATTCCAAATTTTCAGAAGGCAAATTAGATCTGTAAAGCAGCAAGACTCACATCTTCAAACCTGGGTCAATAAACTTAACAGTCAAATTATTCAGTTTATATTCAGCGATCTTCTGATTCCTAGTTCTAAGAACTCTCTGACGGACATCCAGGGGAAGTTCCTTCAGAAAATCTGAAATAGCTCGTTCCTGCTTCCTCTTAAGTTCATCTAGCTCCCTTTGCTGCTCATCCAATAGATGCTCAAGTTGCTTAACATTACCTTCGACGTCATCTGAATCAGTTTCAATTGGAATTGTATCTTCGCCCAATGAATGAGGCATATTGCAAGAATAGACATCACAGCGTTTGTCAACTTCACCAAATTGTGAATCGTGGGGTAATGAGGCTTCTTCATCACCTTTCTTATGACCATTATCATCAGAATCAGACTCAACATGCCTCTGCGGAGAAGCATCGCAGAAACTGTTCAAACCTTTATGGCTGATTGGAGATTGTGCATTTTCTTCTGACCAGCTGTCTCCAGAGACCACTGACACTGATTCTAATAAGTTTGATGGCCCTGGCCTTAGTGGAGAGCTTCCACGACTAGCTTTGGGTGAATCGGACCAATATTTATGACCTGATGGCAGTATATCCAAAACAAGAGGGCTATAATGAGGAGAATCATGCGTCGTGGGGGACATATCATCCTGAGCTGCATACCCACCACTTTCAGCTTCACCACTAACAATATTGCTAGAGTTTTCTTTGGGTGCCCAATCTGGAATATGTGATTGAATTTCAGAATCAATCATTGCAGCAATTATTGATACATCATGATCTGTCAAATCCAGTTCTTCAACCATCTCGCTAGCAACAGCAGTTGAGGTATCCATCTCAATATCAAATGGGAAGTGGATATTATGAATGTGACCTGCACTATAAGAATTTTTTATGAGACCAATTATGCTCATGTGGGAACTTTCTTAGAATAAAAACTAAATATAGTACATAGAAAGAAGAAAATAACCAGATGAATCTGCTATTCTGAGTTTCAAAAATATCGTATTATGGTCTTTTCTTTGACCCTGAACCATGAAGTCTTGACAACCCTCAGGTATGGAGTCACGAGGTGTTTTTCCACTGTCAGACTGGACACCATTATCATCTGCAAATAAATGAAGCGCCAAAAGCAGGGAAAGAGTTATTAACATGCAATCAAAATACTAGAGGAATTCTGCAAAATCACCTGCATTTAGGAGAAGGAATTGCATGGAGTTTCCTATACTTCCAGAATCTTCATCAGCTTGGAGAAAAGGGTCCATAAGCAGTTCTTTTACTGATAACCGCTCAGAGACTTTTGCAATACATTTTTCTATAAATGCTTTGACCACAGGATCCTTCACCTTTCCTAACGATGCTGGCTTGATTCCCTTTTAGAGGGAAAGAGAACATAAGGAATTTAGTTGTGTGGTACAGAGTAGAGCAAACTAAGATAATTTAATAAATGTTAGTTAGCTCCCTCCCTCCCACTCCACAAACTCATATCTCAATATTGAAGATCCGAATCTGATCTTGGCAATTAAATCAAAGTAGGAAATGAAAGTAATCAAGTTCCAACTTTTTTACTCATTCCAATGATCAAAGTTATAATGTGAGATAAATTTATGCAAGGCATCCCACCAAAAGGGTAAGATTATTAAACTATAGATCTCATTGAGGATCTTTTATATTGTGTAAGAAGAAAATTCATTACTTCTGAAAGCAAAAAGAGCTTGAGAAGTGCCTACACACTGAAGTGAAATCTCATGTTTACCAACCTACATAGTGATTTTTAACGTAGTTAATCTAAGTTACTTCTAGAATACTACTATTATTGGGTTAGCATCTACTAGCGAAGAAACCATGTCAAAGAATATTTATGAATCACTTATCACCTATAATATAACTCAACATCATCTACCAACTGAGAACAATGTGAAGCGAGGGATTCTCCCTTTCATGCCTTTGAGAAAACCATATACTTTTGACGCCTTCTTTCACTTGTAACCTACATGAACTCTTAATAGGGGAGGAATATGTAAGAAGCACAGACATGATCACGGACACGGCGACAAATTCTTTTTAACAGGTAGGACATGGACACATCATGGTGTCAAGGACTGCGACTTAGCATGACACTAATGACCATGACGATCATTGGGAATGAGGGGGAGAGCTTGACTAAACATAAGTTTAAAGTTGGCAATAATCGCAGCAAGTTTGTGTGCTGAGTAGAGCAGAATGGGCGCGTTAGTCCTTATCTTAGCACCAATGATATGAAAGAGTTAGCGTCAGGAAACGCATTGAGCAGAGTAGAAAGAACATATTAGTCCTTATCTTCCGAATGATATGCCAATGATGTGAGAGCCTTAGCGTACAGGCAAGTCATGCACAGTTGTCAAACCCAACTCGGACAATGCAATGGGTCAATGGGTCAATGACTCAATGGTTCAACCGGTGACCCGATTGTCCAAAGGTCATTTCTTGTCAAATATATTATTAAATATTTTCATTATATAACAAAGTTCTGACATTTTTTTACGACCAACTAAATTAACATTATGTTATTTTGGTGACTAAACATCAACTTGTATGACAGAATTCAACAAATATTATATCATATATTGTGAAAACCTATTTAGAAATTAAAATCTCTCTTCCCCTTATGCCTCCAAATCCTTTATAATATAAACTAGCTTAGGTTGATAAATTCTACTTTTTTGGCAGATTGTTGTATCCTTTTACTCTTTTAGACAAGCATTTAAGCAGATTAGCAATATTCATTGATAAGTAAATTTCACTGGCCACCTATATTGTAATCAGAAGTAGAATTCAAAAGGCAAGAACATGTGGATGTTTAAGAAGAACAATATGCACAAAGCAAAAGTAAATATGCTAGTGCAACAATTAATGAACAAAATCTACTTTATATACCAAAATTCAACAAGATCACTTCATATACTATAGGAATATATCAACAACTAGTAATGGATTCCTTTCAAGGCATTGATTGAAACAAGGCACGATTTTTCTTCCAAGGCATTGATTGAAACTCATAATATTTTTGAGTATCCAGATTTTGGCATTCCTGCAAAGCTGTATCAGTAATCGATTCCTTTCAATCGCAAACCCGAAAGACAAGAAACTCCTAGTCATGTGAGTCTTTTGGAAAATAGTTTTATATACAGATTCTACAAAATGCAGTGGCAACAATCAAATATTCAAAATTTCAAATGTATTACTGAACTAAGTACAAATCAAATCTACAGAATGCAGTGTTGAAATATGAAATCAAATTTGAAAAAGGAAAAGGGTACCAACGCAAAAGGAAATCTTCTTTTCACATATTTCAATGGCATAAATTTGAAATTCACCAAAATAAAACTTAAATTCTAGACTTACATGCTCTTCTTCCGTCTAATTTGAGTTGAAATTGAGAGGGTGTTTGGTAGAGATTAAAATCAGATTAAAATTGAAAAACTAGCCGTTAATATTGACTTTTATTAGACGAGTGGGACCCAATAACGACTATATTTTCAATTTTAATTGGATTTTGAGCTATACCAAACACGCCTTGAATATTTTGGATTCTTGGGATGATCTGCAAAGAGACGGAGACGGATTGAAGAATGGAGGGTTTTCAATTTACACGAAGGCGTGAAAAACTTCTGGATTCCTGGGCTTGTATGCAAACGATTAGTAATCCGTCCGGTTCATTTAAAATTGAACTGATGGGTTTCAAAAATTAGGCAGTTTGGCCGATCTTATAACACGTTAATTGCATAGCATATTATTGATTCACCCAGACCAAACCAGAGAGCGGTTCACTGGTTTTCAAACCGAATGGTCGGTCCGGACCGAGTTTAATAACACTGAAGACGTGCAAAAAATTGAGTTAGTTTACTATGCTCCTGAGGAGAACCTTGTTAGATTTTTGTAGGGATCAAGCATAGGCGACAAGTGAGCATCGTACTTCTAAAATTCAAAAGTTCTAAGCTAGCGAGCATTAGGCTCCAAAATTTGTAAGTTGTGGGCTTAATGTGGGTTTCAATTCGGTATGTGGCAGATGGCACTTCGAAAAGATATATCCGTTTGATAAGGTGAACTAATGCATTAGGTATAAGATGAAGATTGGTACCGACGATAATCCAATTTTCTTCAAGTAGTGACGATCAGCTAGTTGGTTTGCGTAACCACACCCAACAGGGGTGCACCTAATTTCGAGAGGGGCACTCAAATTTCCATGTTAGCGTGTTGTTGAGGACGTCAACACCTTTGAATGGAAGAGTGTGTCCCAGACGAATTTGTGCACGCTTTGTTTGAGGACCTGATATCATCAACAGTTAGTCGTAAGGGCTCCATGTAAAGTTTATTTAGAGTTCAAGTGCTTGTGAGGCTAGAGGAGCGAAACTCTGCAATACATGAGTTATGGTGGAGACCACTGGGGACAAATGCCAAGCTTGGTTTGACACGAGTTTAATAGTTGGTCAAAATGGCAGCAATTTAGTATGTTGAGACCTTAGCAATTGAGTCTTGAGAAGCCATGTTACGGAGTGCTTGCCTAGGGAGTTAGAAAGCTTCCCACCAAGGCAAATTACAAAAAGAGTCTCTTTGATTAAGAATATAAGGGACAAAGGCGACAACAACAACAACATCAGTCAATGGCATTATCGTTATTTTTATTTATTGCGAGGTCCACATCTCAAAGATCATGTATCCATCGGAGCTAAAACTTTGTGGACTTGATATTGAAGAACTTTGTTATAGATCAAACTGATCGTCAATTGAAGGTTGAGAACATCAATTATGAAAATTATGACTCCTCAACCAAAAGACGTTTATTGGTGTTATTTGAGTTTTTCTTGCTAAGTCTACCATAAAAGGGCATGTTTAGTGAGTAGTCAGCCAGCCTCCATGCTTCTGTCCCCACCGAAAGACAGCCTGTTGGCTATCCTCGTACACTAAACACATAACCTTTAGGGGACGCAGGGGAAACTAAGGGCCTTTATGAACATCTAGGGAGGGTTGAGGATACTCGTATGGGTTGAGAATCCATCGAACGACATTAGGCCTTCATGACCTCATTGGGCACCCAAAGGCCTAAGGTTAACGTAGAGTATCGCAATGCTTTGAAGGCTTACGTTGAGGATATGGTACCTTTAGACTGAATGAACTATCGAGGAAAGCATCCTAAAGGCTTCATATGATAACTCGTGCACATTGACTATGTCTTTTAGCCTTGTCGCAGCGTCTGTTGACTAAAAATGTTGGACAAATATGGCAAGATGTCGAGGATAGTATTGTGGGGCATGCGAATGGCCCTCAATGCTTCGGATGGAGCTAGAAAAGCTCCTTTCCAACGAGTATGCTTCAAGAGGACAGTCTGTTTTGCATGAGCAAGTGTGCAAACTATGTGCATTGTGAATATGAGAGTGCCTTGGTACCAAGTGTTGCACAAGGACGCATTCCAGTGTTTACATGCTAATAAGCCTTATGCGCCGAAATATGCGAAAGGTCTAGTCTATACTCGTGATAGAAGATGATGAAGGTAGTCGAATAAAGTGAAACTATTGCCACACGAGGTGTAAAATTGTCCCGTTGAAAGACTCAAGAGTAGGCTTGTGTTATAGGAATATATTGATTTAAATTTTTTAAATTTGTACATCTATATATTTTGCCTTTATTTTTATACCTTTTAATAGTAGACATGATACATGGCATGTAAGCACTTGCCCGAGGAGCGTCCCTATGGTAATCTTCGAGCGTAGAAAATGACACGACATATTTCGGACATGGACCCGCCAAATTAGTAAGGGTGTACATGCTCCATAGCTTTTTAAGAGCCAATAGGTTAGTTCCCAAACAAAACTAGGAAGCAACTATATATTTAACTAGAACAAATTTCTCAAAACTTCTTTGCTACAATTTTTATTTGCTTTGTACAAGTTAGTGAAGAGAAATATGGAATGTGAACGGTTAGAAAGTGAAGAATAACTTACTGCTGTTACTTTCTTATATATCTGAGCGGCATTGACACATTCAACATATGGATACTCCAAGGTCAATAGCTCCAGCAAGCACATACCAAAGGCATATATATCTACAAGCTCATTGTATTCCTCCTCATAAAGCTCGGGTGCCATGAACTCCGGTGTGCCTAGCATAAAAAATCACAATCAAATCCTTACCCTCACAATTCAAACCATCAAAAAGTAAATTCAGACAGTGGAGAAGAAAAGTGAATCAACCTTACCAATGACACTGTGGGCTGAACGAGCCTGATGCAAAATAGCAGCAAGTCCAAGATCACCAATTTTCACCTCTCCCTGGTTCCCGTTAACAAATATATTATCACACTTCAAGTCTCGATGAATAACTGGGGGGTCATGACTATGAAGATATAAAAGACCCTCTAGGATTTGCCTAGACCATTTTTTCAGTGCTCTCAACTCAACATGCTTGTGTTTCTTCCGATACCTATACAGATACATAATTCCAACCACCATACTTTTCAATAAATATATATCCAAATTCATAGCTAATAATTAAAATCATAACAGATCATTTTAGTTTGACATACTGTCGCAAAGTTCCAGAGGTGAATATTTCGGTAATGAAGTTGATATGCTCATTCTTGGCATCGATCCATGAGTTGTAAAATTTGATAATATTCTTATGCTTAAGAGTTTTTAGCAAGCGAACTTCTGAGTACAGCCGCTCCAAATCCTCGGTATTTCTCAAGAGATCTGTAACTTTGACCTGATTCCAAGCCACCTCTATTCCTTCCCATTCATCAAATGCTCTATATCTATTTTCCAACATTAGAATCAAGGACAAACAGAAAAATTCGTACTTCAATCCAATGATCTTTTAAATGCTAGAATATATTTACAAATGAAGCCTGACCAAATTCTGCGAAGGATACACTTTTTTAAAAGCTCCCTTGCCTAGTACTTCTTTATACTGGCAGAATTGCATTGTATTGCAGAAAATTAAAGAAACTCAGTAAGGAAAACAGTAAATTAATAAATAATCATGTCATTACGCTGATCACAAACTTATACAGAAAAATAAAACGGAACTAGAAAACCGCAAATCAGTTCAAATATTATTGAATACACTAAAATATATACGACTATATTAGTAGCAACTAATGGAGCAACAATATAAGAATTTCACTGACCCGACCGTACCGACCAGTGGGATCAGCCTCTACGAATTCAAGTTCTGGATTAGAATCATCCGGTTCGATTTCCGACGCCGAATCTTGGGGCATTCTCTGATTCAATTGGATGAAATTATTTGTGCTTTAAAAAAAAAAAAAAAAAACTCAGATTCAGATCTAACGATGAAATTTTCCAGTTGTAATTGCTGTTCAAACTATATTTCGCACTTTCAGCAGAACATCAAATTAAAAACACGTAATTTTCTGACACTAAACAAAAAAGAAAATGTAAGGTTTTTAAATGTGTTGTGTAGATATATCCGTATGCGTGAAAAGATCAAGAAAAAAATTTATGGTGAAAAAGGCTGCAGAGCGAATCAGCTTAACTGATTGCGACTTGCAGGCAGTTTATCTTTCGTAACTAATTTTATTTTTTTATTTTTCCTTTCGAAAAAAAAACTCAAAATACCTAGAAAAGGAAAATACTTTGATTCCTCGAAATTTTAAGTTAACCGTTAAAAACGTTTGACTCGCAGCGTGACTTTCCGAAAAAAATTGTTGTCCATTGGCATTACCC
>CAIGRQ010166153.1:0-18671 GCA_903798375.1 Fraxinus sp. D2006-0159 | reverse complement strand
GCAATATTGTTGCCATTCTTTATTTTATCACATTTCTATCCTCAACCTTTGAGCACTTGGCTGGATTTTGTGTGATCCCTATTTTTTTTTAAGAAAAATACATTTTTCTCTCTTTTGTTTTAATCTCACGTTTTTCAATAAAATAATATTATGGTGTGTTTGAGTCACATTATTTTAGAATAATGTATTCTAGAATAGTAGATTGATGTGATGAAAAATATTATTTTATTGAAAAATGTGTTATTGAAAAAGAGTAGAAAAATGAGAATAAAAATTTTAATGTGTACCAAACAGAGGCTTACAGATCCATATATTTTTTTTAACCATACATTATTTATCAATCTACTATTCCAAAATATATTCTTCCAAAATAATGTGGCTCAAACACACCCTTATTCTCAAATAGTTCACAATTCTTCGAAAAGACATATAAGGCCCACGTTCTCATTTATTCCAAAATGCATTCTAAAAAAAAAAAAAAAAAAAAAATACTCAAACAAGCCTTAAATGATAATTTTGCCCTTCTCTTTTAAATGCTAACTAAACCTTATTGAAAAGACAAAGAAGGTTTTAAAGGACAAGTCTGCCATTGTTTTTAAATAAAGAAAAATGAAATACATCTCTTTCCACCCACCTCAAACAATATTCTACTTGTACATTCAAGTGTATATTATTGATGATATAATGTAGAAGTGGTATTCTGAAAATTATTTTTTTTCCACTAGCCAATGACAAAATGTCACTTGCAGATTATGTCTTCCAAGATAACGACAGATGCAGACATTTTGAATTAAGAGTGGTACAATCAAACTTGCAAAAAACTTGTTGCCAATTTGTCAACCACAATGTTGAAGTCAATCGATAGCTCGGTCCCTACTGCTATATAAAATCAAGTTACCTCTGCAGCTTGAAAGTAGCAAAATTGACAATCCTATCCGTAACGATCTGAAATTTTTTTATGTCGTATTTCATGTAAAATTTCCCAATAAAATGATTTAAATTTTAATGAGAAATTCATCATGAAAAAATAATAAATGTTAATGAAATAATTAAACATTTTTAAAAGAAAATACGAGTTAGACACTTCTTTCTAAAGCACGTGTTTGACACATGTCTAATTATTTTTTATATTCATTTTGATCATTCGATATGCCTACATTGGTGTTCTTAAAATGAGTTTTGAGATGACGTATGCGATTTATAGATCTTGCTAGCATACGATCGTAGGAGAATTTTTAAAGTTAGCATGTTATCGAACTTCTTGAAATGCTAATTTGGAACGGCTTACTTTAATGCACCATAACATTTGCTACGATTAATTGTTTCGCACACCGTTAACAACGTGAAAAAACTAGATTGTGAGCATTTTGAAATGATATTATGAATGCAATATTTCAACTTTGTATTGACATCACGTTATAATTTTGCAAATTGAGATTAAAAAAAAAAACATAAAAAATTTAGCGTGATCAAATACAGGCTATCCTTTCTTTTCTTTCCTTTCTTTTTTAGAGTCAAATAAAAGCAATTTCAACAATACCATTTCCTTTTGTATGATTTTAGGTAAAAAGTAACAAAATCCTTAATTTATTTCTTAATTTCTCCTTTAACAAACTAAATTATACGATTTGGTGGGTCACGCGACTTACTCAGCATCACTATGCATCCACTAGTGACCCAAGATGTATACATGAGTGTACACGTGATAAAGCTCCTCAATCAAGGATTGTTCTACAACTATAGTGATGATGGTACCACCATCATCGCTGTCAACCGACGATCATTTTTCATGATAATTGTAAAAAACATTTTGAGTTTATATTCTTATTTTTCATGAAAACTCTTGTAAAATAGGCTTTCGGAACAATAAGCACTTGTTTGACAAATTTTTTTGAGAAGTGATTATTTGAAAATTATTTTTTTAACGTGTAGTTAAAAATTAGGAAAACACGGCAACACCTCTTCAATTATAGCAATTATTTTGGGTAGGTAGGTGGGTACAAGATGAATTTGTTTACTTAAAGACGAACCTTTTAATTACATTTTTTACCTTGTTAATTTACTCCTTCATTTTTCATGAACTTTGTCTCTTATGGCCATTTTTCCTAAGGTTGTGTTTGACACCCATATTGGAGAAAAATTTGATTTGGAATAATAATTGATGAAAAAATGTGTGGTTAAAAAATAAGGAGAATTTTTGGGTTTTTGTGTAATATTATTTTATTGATAGAATTGTGGTTGAAATGAAGAAAGAGAAAAAAAATGAGAAAGCGAATGAGAAAAAAAATGAGTGTCAAATAAGGGCTAAAACTCATTTTTTGAGTATTTTTAAAACTAACTTTCTTACTTATAAGTAAACTGATTTAATCCCTTTTTTATTTAGATAAAAATCAGATTTTTAGTAAATTTTGATGAAAGTTGATGAAATTTATTGTTGGAAACTTGTGAATAATAAAATACGGGATTAAAATTTGTTGATTTAAATTTAAATTTTTGTCCAAACCAAACAGAGGCTTAGAATTTTCAAGTTCCCTCCATTTCTACTGACCACGCTCAGAATTTGAAAAGCAAGAGAAACTCTTCGCCCCCGTCTCCACTGTGTCTTTGTGCGCTCACCAAATGGCTTTCAATCCCAACGCAAAATCAAATCGAAAAATCCCTTCTTCTTCACAATCACAAACCCTTCTCAGCCTCACCTTCCCAGTACTTGAAGACGATGATTTTGTGGGGGTTTCACAGGGGCCTGCCAGGCCTCTCACAGCCTGGCGGGCCCCACATGTTTTGAAAAAGGAAAAAAAATCCATCCCTTCCCCCCTATGTGTCTTGTCTGTAAACCCACCCACCCCCCTTTCCCTGTACTTGTAGCATAGTTCATTAAAATTTGTTGACTTTAATTTAAATTTTTGTCCAAACCAAACAGGGGCTTAGAATTTTCAAGTTCCCTCCATTTCTACTGACCACGCTCAGAATTTGAAAAGCAAGAAAAACTCTTCGCCCCCGTCTCCACTGTGTCTTTGTGTGCTCACCAAATGGCTTTCAATCCCAACGCAAAATCAAATCGAAAAATCCCTTCTTCACAATCACAAACCCTTCTCAGCCTCACCATCCCAGTACTTGAAGACGATGATTTTCAAGATTACCCTTTTCTCTCCGCTTCGAGAACCAGCTCACAGACGCCACCTCTCAAACCCCATTGCTCAACCACCACTCATCCATCGAAAAAGCCTAAAAGACAAAATCCCGGAAAGGAAAATCGAAGGGATGCAGATTTGGGTTGTGGGTTGGACTCAATACAACCATCCCTTGATTTGTTAAAGTCGAACGGGAGTGGCGGGTGTTTCTCGAATAGTAATTCAATGGAGTCAAGGTTGTTGAAATTGAAGCCAAATTTAATGTCTGATGCTTGCGATACTAGTGATAATGTTAATGAAGCTGTTGACAGGGAAATTGGGATTGAAAAGGAGGAAAGATTTGATGAGGAAGAGATTTTGGAGGACGTAGGCACTCCATTCGACGTATTGCTCAAGCTGTGCGCTGATGGAGATAACAGCGAGCATGATTCTGATGTGGACGATTTGGAATTTCTGGAAGAAGAAAATTGCAACGTTGAAAGTGGTTCGATCTACTGTCCTCTATGTGGAGCTAATATTTCGGGATTGAGTGATGACTTTAGGCAGGTTCACACTAACGAATGCCTTGACAAAATGGAAAATTCAACTGATGTAAGGCCCTTTGTTTCAATTTACTCGTCTTCCTAGTATGTATATTTGTTAATATGGCCTGTGATTTGAACATTCTTACTCTATCTTATAGGACTACAGCTGAATTTATCCCCTTTTTATTTGATGCAAAAATTGTTTTAATTTTGTCTCAGTTGAAAGAGTTCAATAATAAACTAAGCCTTCTTTTGGCTAATTTATAAATGTTCAAATTTCGTCTTCAACAATACATTTCAATGGACCCACAAGTATTATCTATTTACGCACCACTAACTTATGTCTATTTATAAATTAAGCTAGTTATAAATTCTTCCCACCGGAGGCTATGTTTTGAAAAGAAGTTACTTAGTTATTCAACATTCTCGTGGAAACTCGTGGATTGTGCACCTTTGATTTAGAATTGTGCAAAAGGAATTCGTAATTCCAGGATTATTAGATGGTTTATGGTTAAAAATTCAAAATATTAAGTCAACAACTAAGAATTGAGGAATAATGTTATATAACCCTCAAATTAGAGTTTGATTCATAAAATCATTTTGGACGCAATGTTTGCAGATGACCAATTTAAAATATTTGTTGAAATCTTAGTTACCATTGAAATTTAAGATCCCCGTTTCTGAATCCTTCCTGAGATAAAAAGATGTGTTTCTATATGAATTTCTCATTCAGATCTAATCTGATGTATCTTTCAGGTGTCTGTTCCTTATAGTGATAATTCTCATCAATCTCCTGCAAAAGTTCTTGATGGTTCTTCTATTCGACCTCCTCAGAAGTTTGTTCACGTGTCTCCTGTTCTAGAATGGCTTCGCAATTTAGGCCTTTCCAAATATGAAGATGTTTTCGTGAGGGAGGAGATTGACTGGGACACACTGCAGTGTCTAACAGATGAGGTGTTCTTTTTTTGTTTTTGTTTTTAATGATAACATTGATAAGTACTGTAGTGGTGTTAGGCAGTGCCTGTATAGGCCCAAATTTGGATGTTTCAATGTGCTGGTGTGCAGAATGAAATTTAGAGGGTGTGTGGTAGAGATTAAAATCAGATTAAAATTGAAAATATAGCTGTTATTGTTGACTTTTATTAGACGGGTGGGACCCAATAACGGCCATATTTTCAATTTTAATTGGATTTTAAGCCGTACCAAACAGGCTCTTAATATATTATGCAATTATATAGTGATTAGTGACCATAAAATTTTAAACTAAATGTACTTTCAGCATAAAAAAAGGTGGGTAGTAAAATTGAAATAATATTTAGAGGGTGTGTGGTAGAGATTAAAATCAGATTAAAATTGAAAATATAGCTGTTATTGTTGACTTTTATTAGACGGGTGGGACCCAATAACGGCCATATTTTCAATTTTAATTGAATTTTAAGCCGTACCAAACGGGGCCTTAATCTGGCTGTGCATACATGCGTTCAATATGGGTGAATTGATGAATTCTTTTAGAATATATATTTTTTAATATCACAGTCAGTTCTACAAATTCCTTGTATAAATGGACGATAAGGGATTTCCCCAAGTTCAAACATGCTATAAATCTAGTGCTACGTAAGTAGAAATATGTTGATGGGAACTAGAAAAACCATTTTTTTGAATTTGATTTTGATGGGAACTAGTAAAACCATATAAGTCGTCTAAATATATCTTTAGTTCTGCTCAATGTTTGAAATTAGTTGCAGGAAACAATAACTTCTTGTGATTAATAAATGTAGGTCAAATTTACCCTTGTGCCCGAAAACTCTCCTCTTACCAATGTATTGCTAGTGTGAGAGTTTGCAATGCAATTCATGGCCAACTCTTATTTGA
Organism: Fraxinus sp. D2006-0159; assembly: GCA_903798375.1. Lineage (NCBI taxonomy): Eukaryota > Viridiplantae > Streptophyta > Magnoliopsida > Lamiales > Oleaceae > Fraxinus > Fraxinus sp. D2006-0159. The sequence continues at coordinate 13,144 of CAIGRQ010166153.1, read as the reverse complement.
GTTTCTCAAAATTGACATGATTCTGTCATGAGATCCTCATATGTTAATTAGTATTTGCAAGCAGCGAAGGACTCTTATGTGTGTATATGGTACATTCACAGTAGCATACTTCAGAATTCGATCATATTGTTCTGCCTGGATGTGGATCCTGACCTGTCCTCTGCAAATGTCAGCTAAGCTGTTACTCTATCAGCCTGTTTGTGTGGTCTGCTGAAATTCTTGGCTGAAGTTTTCTTTGTAGTTGATTGAAGCTAGCACACTCACAGAATTGCCTGTCCATCAACTTTCTATTACTCGACCAAATTTGACTGAATATTGCCATTGTTTTTCCTACAGGACCTGTGTAGCATTGGCATTACTGCACTTGGTCCCCGGAAAAAAATTGTTCATTCTTTAAGGGAAATAAGAGGAGATGTCATGATGGCCGGCGAAGTGAAGACAGATGTCTCAAAAAATGTAGTCGGTGAGACTAAAATTGGAACAAACAAGTTAATAACTGATTATTTTCCAGGTCATTTTTCTGAAAAAAACAGAGGCAGCACTGCTTCTAGTGGACAAAAGGAGGCTAGAAGATGTAAGCCAGATTCTGCTCAGAGGAACATGCTAGGGAAAAGTTGTGTCAGGACTGGAAAACAGAAAGATATTCCTGTGTGGTGTTGTATACCAGGAACACCGTTTCGAGTGGTAAACTTTCATGTCTCCAACCATTGATGTTGGTGTTTTATCCTCTTCTTAATAATCTTGTGCTTCCTGATCATGCAATGTCCATGTTATGATAGAGTAGTAAGATTTAAGAACAACTGATAGTATGAGATAATGCCGGGTGTAGTAGGTGTTCGACTGCAAACTCTAATTTAATTGAAAAGATGCACTACATTGAAAATTTGTGTCGTCAACATAGACATTGTATCCACTGAATAGTATTCCTGGTTAATTGGGAACAGCCGACTCTGTCATGTGCATCAGCATAATAACTGGCAAAACAATCGACAAATATTTTTTCTGGACTAGATACATTGGAATCATATATGCTTCTACCATATTGCTTAAGATTGTTTGTGTAGTGAGATTAACGATAAACTTAATTAATAATGTTCGGTTCATGTCTATTTTAACTCTCAATGATTCAGAATGCACCATTTTTGTGATATGACATTTACCTTCTCTTATTTCCCAAGAAGATGGGGTTTATGATGTAACATTCTTTCTACCATAATATTTCACATTATTTTTGCAGGATGCTTTTAAATATCTAAGAAGAGAATGCTCTCATTGGTTTCTTACTCATTTCCATTTAGATCGTAAGTCTATTTCCATAGATTTTTATTTATTATTGTGTGATGTCACCAGTTGTTTCATGAAGTTCTAGTTCACGAGATGATAGATAACTGGTTTAGTTTTATTTATAAAATATATTTAGGGTTGAGGTGTTACGTACTTTCCTAGACCAAAACACCTTGATTTTCCTTTAATTTCTTTCGATAGAGAGTGAAAAATAATCACGCACTTTGTGTTATGTTCTCTGCAGATTATCAAGGACTTACGAAGTCCTTCTGTCATGGGATGATTTATTGTTCCTCCATTACTGCAAAGCTTATTAATCTAAAAATTGGTATCCCATGGGACAAAATACGAGTTTTGCCCCTTAACCAGAAGATCAATGTTGCAGGAACTGACGTAACATGCTTTGATGCAAATCACTGCCCGGGTGCTATCATAATTTTATTTGAACCACCCAATGGTAAGGTGCGTACCAAATTGACTTATTAGAATACTTATTGTTTTGGTAGTTATTTAGTATTTCCAAGATTGATCCTGTGGTTCTCCATGCATTCAGGCTGTATTACACACCGGAGATTTCCGCTTTTGTGAGGAGATGGCAAAACTTTCCGTTTTGCAGACTTGCCCAGTCCACACTCTCATTCTTGATACAACATATTGTAATCCCCAGGTAGGTTCATGGATAGAATCGATACTGAAAGCTAGGGTATTGCTTAACAAGGTTTATGCTCCAATTAGCATCTGTATAGTTAAATCAAAGTCATCTCCAGGTCTGCCCAAATTAAATTGGTTTTAGCTAGGTTAACTCGGTCCTTGTATTAATCAGAACTAGATCTATGGATATTTTACCTTGCATAGAGTAAAAAACTTCTGTTTAAAAATAGTTTTAACTATTCTGCAACATAAACCTTGCTTGGGAAAGATTTTTTATTTTTTCAAGTGAAAAATTATTTTTTGAGAGAATGTATGGTTAAAAAGTTATGGTCCATAGAATGTGTGGTTGAACATGATTTTAGGCAAAAATGGTTTTAAAAAATCTTTCCCAAACAAGCTTTTAGATTGGTTTATCATGTTATTGCTATTTTCGGGAAATTTCGAATTACAGAAATTTTGAATGGCAGTAATCACATATGAGTTTGTACTCGAGTCTTTCTATGGACATCAAAGTTGCTGTTGACTTCACATTCTTATATGTAGATGTTATCACTATAGATAGATGGTTACCTTGGGATTGCCATTGATCACGAAAATCTCCGAAATATTTGTGTAGATGAGGCGTTGTTTAGTTCTAATAGTTCAGTCTCTGACTCTCAGTTCTCCAATATCATTAACTTGTTCAGATGGATTTCAATTAGTCAAACATGGCAAATTTATGAGCATACGGTTCCAGTTCTTCAATATTTCTGTAAATAATTGCACTTACACAAGAACAAGAATATTTTTCCTCTATTGGTTTCTTGTGAAGATGTTGAAAAGACAATGCCCCAATTTGGTTTGGATAAAAATAAGACTTTTAGTAGATTTTGATAAAAGTTGGTGAAATATGTGGTTAAAAAGTTGATAAAAGTTGCGGATCCCGTGACATGTGTGGTTGAAAATGAGTTTGGAAAAATAAGTTCTAAGAAATGGGTGCCAAATAGGTGCAATATTTCATATACACAGTCGACGTATATGAACTAGTTTTGGCTCCGTTTTAAGATTTCGTTCAGTTGGTAATAGATACTTTCTGTTCCATTCTTGCAGTATGACTTCCCAAAACAGGAGGCTGTAATTCAATTTGTCATTGACGCCATACAAGCCGAAGCTTTCAACCCCAAAACTTTGTTTTTGATTGGCAGCTATACCATCGGTAATGTCTACTCTTAAATCTCTCTCATACTGCATTTGAGTGTGCTCATGTGCGTTTGCCAACCATCCAGATATCTGCTTATCTCTTCAATGAATCTGATTTGAGTATTTCCATTACACACCCACTCTTAGTCTCTGCAAAATCCACTATTGTTTCCCTATGTTTTTTGTTCAAGAACAGGAAAAGAAAGGTTGTTCATGGAGGTTGGCAGAGTTCTCCACAAAAAAATTTATGTCAATGCAGCAAAATTACGCATTTTAAAATGCCTGGACCTCCCAGAGGAAGACATGCAATGGTTTACAAAAAATGAATTGGAAAGCCATATTCATGTTGTACCCATGTGGACTATTGCAAGCTTCAAAAGATTAAAGCACATGTCCAATCAGTATGGGGTAAGGGATACATATTCTAAAAATGAAATTATTTTGGATGGGTTATTTTTCGGAGTTTCCAACAATATTATGAATTTCACCCTGTACTTAATGTCTTTTTGGAATACCCTTTTAGCGTCGAGAAACAGATTTTCAGCTTCCTTTACAAGTGATTCACGTCAAATGTTGCATAATATGTTCTATGGATTATATACAGTACGAGGATATCATTTCATTATAATTTTCTTTGATTTTGATCAGAGTCGATTTAGTCTCATAGTTGCTTTCTCTCCCACCGGCTGGTCATTTGGCAAGGGCAAGAAGAAGTCTCCCGGAAGAAGGTGGCAGCAGGGAACTATTATAAGGTGAACATATTGTTGCAGCCTAGTTTTTATTATGGTTTTTTTGGCAAATTTTCATTGCAAACTCGATAATGCTGACGTGTGATTCGAATCTCTTTTAGGTACGAGGTACCCTACAGCGAACACAGTAGTTTTACAGAACTCCAAGAATTTGTCAAGTTCATTTCTCCAGTAGACATCATCCCAAGTGTAAATAATCATGGGCCAGATTCTCATAATGCAATGGTCTCCCAACTCCTTGCTTAGGCCACTCATAACACACGAGTTGACACAAATTCTCCAAGTCTGATCCCTCCACTCTCTTATAGTAACTTTAATTAGCTAATTTATTGTTCTATGTACATCGTACTTCGCCTCTTGTGTACTCTGCTAAGGAACACATGGAGGATCAATTGTAAGATATGTGATTACACATTCAAAGATAGCAAGTTTAACACAATTAAATGTATCAAAATGTGGTAGGCAGCTTAGACTCAAATGACTTGAACGGTCATATGCTATTGGCCGGTCTGCTTTCATAGCTTTGGTGGATTGGACTCAACTGTAATGGGCTCACTCAAGAGAGGGCTATGATGGTCTTTCATACGGAAAGTAATTTGGGAAAATTTATGTGTTTTAAGAGATTAAGTATGGTCCATTTCAAAATTAAGAAATAAGGTATAAAATTTTTAAATTAAATTTTAATTTATGAAATAATTAATGAAAAATATATTTTATCAATTAAATATATATATTTTATTAATTAAATATATTAAGGTCGCAATTTTATACTATTTGTACAAATAATTTTTCGATCACGAATCAAAAATTTTATAAGTCGCAAATTATTTTATGATCACAAATAAAAAATATTATATGTTATAATTTATTCATCGTTCACAAATAAAAAAATTATAGGTCACAATTTATTTATTGACACAAATGACACTTTATAAGTCATGACTCACATTATTTATTGGTCACTAGTCATTGGTCATTATTTATTGGTCACAATCAACCAAATAATTTGTGACTGCAACCATTACTTGTAATCATCACCTCATCACCCCCACTGCACAAAGCATCGTCGTCAAACACCACCATCACCGAGTCACCCTCGATACCTCATGTCAACTAGTCAACACCATAACACACAATCGAGCGACCACCACAGCCAACTTCAACACCAACACCATTACACATAGCATACCACACCCACTACACCACAACTACACCTACACCATCGCCGCAAGGCGCCGGAGTGCATGAAATGAAGTAGTAGGAAGATTTGTAGCACCGACCACTTGTCTAGCGCTGCCTAGAGATCTGTAGCTTTGGCCACTTGTCTTGATCTGTAGCGCTTCATACCATCGCACCATCGTCGCAGCCTACTTCGCGCAGCAGTGATCAACACCCCAAATCACTACAAATAGCACAAAAAATCATCAATAGGAAAAAAAGAGAAGAAGGCGACCGCTCGTGGGGAAAAGGTGATAAGCGCCGCTAAAAATAGGTCGGGTCTTGGGTTGAGGTAGGGTCTTAGCACTAACTCACCCGTCTTCTTAACCTTACCGCACGTGTTTCCTAGGGATGCTAATCCTATCTGAATACAAACTTCCAATTTATTACAAATTTGATTCTAACCCAAATTGTGTACTTCTAACACAACACAAACATCTTAAATAACTGGAAAAAGAACTACAGAAGGTTTAATCATTTTATGACTCTATCTCCAACATCTATAAATACATAGCCCAACCTCATTATTCAGGAACGTTTTTATAATATTCCAACATACATCTTCTTGCACAATTTTCTGACTTAAGCATCGGAGGGGGTGACGGGGACATGCCTCACGCCTTTGTTTCAGGTATTGAAAATCAGATCGTGCGGAGTTCATCCATTCAGTTCAAGTTCATTCATGTACGAGTTTTTGGTAGCATCAGAAAATATAATAGTTTTATTTCTTTTACTAGACATGATAGAATTCAGGAAAAATGTCACCTACTAGTCTTGCTCGACTCTTTTTTTATTGTGATGTAAATTGATTGGTAATTATATATTACAAGCTTTGACACAACTTTTACATTTATTTGCCTACTTGAAAATTTTCAATTTCATTTTAGCCAAGTATTTTTTTTTTTTTTTTTTGAAGAAGTGCTTTTAATATTTGAAGTGAAAAATGTTTTCTTTTCTACATTTTTTTTTTTAAATTAACAATTTTACCTTTTTTTTGGGTAAAAAATGAGTCTTTTAGGTTGACTCTAATCTACATTCATTTAATTATATCAATGCATCATATCTCTAATTTGTAGTAAGAAAGAAAAATAGACACGTTCTATACAACAAATTCTTGAGTAAAACGTAAGATATGCTTAGCCATCATCGTAGTTTCATTTCCTCCACCTTCATTGGCATCATTTTCCTCATCCTCCAATTTCATTTTTTTCCTAACAAGAACTTTTAAAGAATTGGGAAGAAATAAATAAAAATAGATGAATTAGTTTTAAAACCAATAGTAATAGTGGTTACAGAGGCCTCCCCACCTATCGATGGGTGGGGTTGGGTGGGTTAAGGATTAAACATTAGGGTTGGGTGATTGTGTGGATTGAAAAAGACGAATATTTTTGTCAATTAACAATTTTTTGGATAGAAATCATTAGAAGTCCTTGCACACATATAGTAAAGATTTGGGATCTCTGTTGCACATTTCTGAATGGTCTAAGACTTCAAATGTAAATTATCCCTTTTTAATTGATAAAAAATTAAAAGATTATTTTATCATTTTTAAAATTGGTAAAGTTTTGACTTTTGATCAATTAACGAATTTTTGAACGTAAATAATTCAGAGGTCCTTTTGTTGCACCAGTTTGAAAGATTTGGGATCAACTATGTTACAAATCAATGTTTGAGTAAAACCTACACATTTTCGAAAAGTTTGAAACCCCATTGCAATTACCCCTATTTTGTTTAATGAATTTGTATCACAACAAGAGCAATGCTACATGTACAAGACAAATGTATATATGGGTTTGCAGAATGCCACATAACAATATTTAATTGGATTTTGGACAAAAAAAACATAGTTAAAACAGTCAATTAGGTGCTAAGCTGTCACCTCAACACTTGTAAAGCTGTCTGTGCATTTCTCCTGTACAAGTATCATTTCTGATCATAACATTGTATTGGCTTTTTTGTATGGACTTAGCTGAAGGATATCGCGACATTTCTTTGATTTTGTTGATATTTAAATTTATAGTTTGATTATTTAGTTATTTCATCGCCAATGAAATATCAAAATATTTTATAAATAATGAACTAGAGATGATTTAGTGATTAGAGACCACAATCTGACCAAACCATTAGTTCACCATGCTTAAGTTNCGACATTTCTTTGATTTTGTTGATATTTAAATTTATAGTTTGATTATTTAGTTTTTTCATCGCCAATGAAATATCAAAATATTTTATAAATAATGAACTAGAGATGATTTAGTGATTAGAGACCAAATTGTGGTTTAAAATCTGACCAAACCATTAGTTCACCATGCTTAAGTTTGAGAAAATCTTAAAAATCTTTTTAAACAATTTGATTTATGTTACCGTTTTAAATAATCTAGTTTGAAAACGAAACTGCTTACACCCCTAGACTGCAATTTAAGCACATATTTTAGTACCTTTAATTGAAGATTATTGATCAAAATAGGTAAAAAGAGAGATTCCATTCTATTCAAAATGAAAAATAGAGAAATAAAGTTGGTCACTAGTCTTATTCATTTAACTGGACGAAACATGTTAATATCTTTGTCAATTTTATTTTATTTTTTTATTGTCTTTATCAATTTATTCGAAGATCAGGGTTAGCCTTGAGAGGTTGTGCAAATGGTACAACCGGAAAAACTTCATAATTTTAGGATCACAACAAATACATTAGTTGCATTTTTTTTTTAAAAAATTTTCTTTGTTAATTTAAGATTTTTTTTTTTAAAAAAAAGTTAAAGGGTACAATATTTAGAGAAAAGAAGGCACAAAAATAATAAATATTTTATCAACATTTTTTTTTAAAAAAAATTGACTTATTATTGAGAAACAAGAATTTTTTTTATTTTTATTTTTTCAAATTAATGGCAAGTTAATACATTTTCAAAAAAGGTAATCTTGATAGATTCATCATTAAAGAAGAAGTAGAAAATGTAGACTACGTACTTAAAACTTCAATAGAAGATTTAACTAATGAACCCAACCAAACCACAAGGAAGAATTAGGATTTAATAAAAATGATAAAATTAAAGACGGGCATTTTTTATTCTTGGTAGGCTATATTATTGTCAAAATTAAATAATAATAATAATTTAAGCAAAATTTGCTATGAAAATAAAACAATATGGTTATTGGTAAAATAATGCTATCCAGCACCAGTGAAGACTAAAAAAAAATTCAATAAATCATCAATTAATAAATTTAATCACATGCTTTGATCCACTAAGCACACAAATGCAAATACACTACAATATCTGTTCCGTCTCATCAACTCCAGTGCAATTTCGTTCACTGCAGTTTTTCTTTTGATCGTCCTGTCAACACAACACAAAGTAAATTACCATTGTTCACAGTAATTTGAATAGAAATTACTACAAGTCCCAAATAACCCGTGCATTTAATCTAAATATATATAATATATTGGATATGTTACCTCGCACGTCAGAGAATCTTGTGACTTTCTTTTCCTGTCTGACTTTGATTTTGTTGGCGGGGAGGTTTTGCAGCTTCTTCGATTGTGGCCGAACTCCCCGCATCTTCCACACCTTGTAATTTGCTCTTTCTCTTCTGTTGATGGTATTCCTTTCCCCTTAGGCCTTCCGGGTCTTCTTTTTGGCGTTGGATCTAACACCACCCTATCCTTAGGCAATGCCTGCTCTCGAGCTCTCCAAGCTTTCTCGTAACTCATCCACACTCCGTATGTATTCATCATGTCTTTCATAATGTCACCAGGAGTGTATATGGTCCTTGGAGAGAGATAGTTGTACTTAATGCAACTAGCCACAAACGAACTTGTTGCTTGGCGGTGATGTCTCAACATGACATCCAACTTGCATGTGTGACTATTTTTCATGAATCTTATTTTGAACATGTCCGTTTCTCTGATTTTTGAAGCTCTAAAAGACCAGCCGCAATTATCATCAAGACATTTCAGCACATACTCCTTCCTGTCGGACCTACACACCTTGAATTGAAATCTGTTCTGTATTGCATATAAGGAAATACTCGTCTTTAACAATTCCTTACTCTGGTAAATTTGATTTTTTGCAATCCCGTCGACAGTGGGATGTGAAATCACATTAGTTTCTGTCTCGTCATTCATTTCTTCAGGTTCCGGTATGCTACCACAAATCTCGGCAGCCATCTCCTCAATCGTTAGTAGCCTTGTAGGTGATGAAATCTCCAAACAAAGTCTTCCACGACGCTGTGGCTGCATTATATTACCTCCTTCAGCAGAAGCATCTTGTGAAGGTGACATGTCTTGAAATGTTTCAGTTCTGTTACTGTGTGAACCTTCAGAATCAACATCCTCAATTGTTGGTAGCCTTTGAGGTGAAGAAGTCTCCGAACAATGTCTCCCACGACACTGCAGCTGCATCTTATTACCTCGTTCAACAGAGGCATCTTGCGAAAGTGATATGTCTGGAAATGTTTCAGTTCCATTACCGTGTGATACTGATGCGGTGTCAATGCATAATGGAAACTTTCTGACATCTCGGTCTTTTTTCTTGAGTTCTAAATAAAATGAGACGGAGTTGTTGTTAGAAATCTTCATGAGAGGCATGCTTTTGTTAACTTGATACTGTATTTTTACTGCATCTCTTGTTGTGCCCCAATTTATCTCTTTCACTATCATCTCAACAAGTTTGATGTATGTGCATTCCCTTGGAACCAAAATTCCAGTAGCTGAATAATCATTGTAGTTGTTGAATTGATCCCATTTGCCACCATAGTAGACCAAAACACTAATGTGCTCCATATCTGCAATCAGAGATAACAAAAGGAATCAATATTCTTAATATTTAATATAACCAAAATAACAGTATTTTTTTCTAATGAAAAGACACAAAAATTTCAAAGTACTTTCTAATGAAAAGATACAAAAATTGCAAAGTTTTATCTAAAAAATCTAACAAAATAACGAGCTGCAATTAATACTAGCCATTGAAAAATGAAAACAAGCGTGCAACGATGTAAAGTAGGTTATTTTCTAATATAAAGTAATGAGGTGAAATTTTTATGAAACCACAAAAACAATTCTGAATTAATTGTTTGGTCGAAAAATATCAACATTTATTAAAGGTCGGAAAAAATCAGCTGAGAATGAAAAAAAAAAAATGATGCAGTGACAGCAAGAGAAGAATCCAAAGGCAGTCAACATAACTCTCAAAAAAATATGTTACCTTGTGATATTGGTCCAACGTCAACGCATAATGGATACTTTGTGACATCTTGATCCTTTTTCTTGAGTTCTAAATAAAATGAGATAGAGTCGTCATTGGAAATCTTAATAAGAGGCATGTTTTTGTTAACTTGATATTTTAGTGAAACTGTATCTTTTGTTGGATCCCAATTTAACTCTTTCACTATCATCTCAACAAGTTTGTTGTACGTGCATTCCATTGGAACCAGAATTCCAGAAACTGAATAATCATTGTAGTTGTCGAGTTCATCCCATTTGCCACCATAGTAGAGGAAGACATTAACATACTCCATCTGCAAATATCATAGCTAAAAAATGTATCAATATAGTTTATATTACCACAATAACAGTAGTCTCAAATGATATAAACAAATGTAGGGAAGTTTAATGGTACAATAACACATAGATTGGGCAATTGTAGTGAAAAGTATAAAGAAAATTGTGAATTTTGCCTCTGTTTGGGTTTCTTTTCTTTCTTTTTTTTTAACTAAAAAGTTACTTTTACTTTATTTGTGGTGGATAAGTGAGCAGTACCTGTAGATGCTACGACATGTGTGGTTAAAATTAAATTTTGATTTTGAAAAGTAACTTTCCAGTAAAAAAATGAAGCACAAACAGAGGCTTTAATGCACACTCCGATTTCCAGCCACCAGAACATAACAAAAGTTAAACAGCCAACAGTATGCAGCCTTTCTGTAAAAAAACTAACAGAATAACGAGCTGTAATTTATACTAGCCATTGAAAATAAGGATGCAATAACAAAAAACTACCATCACTTTCTAATAAAAAGTGACGAGGTGCAGTTTTAGACTACAAAAAAAGTCGTGAATTAATTGTTGAGTCGAAGAACATCGACATTACTCATTCGTACACATCTTCTCATTGTTTCCCGGGCATCTAATGAGTTAAAATAAGTATCTAAGATTCGGTAGCTAGACGACATCCACCTCATTCAAGCAAGCCAGTCATCAAGTCACTAACCACTTCACGAGGAGCCCCTTCAACATTAGGTTAGGAAAGCAGCTTTGATAAAGGTAATTGATTCAACAAACCTAGCTTTCAGTCAAGACTTGTAGTGACCCATTTTGAAGGGCAGAAAATTCAGCGGGGAATAAAAATACGATGCAGTGAGTCAGTGACAAGGTCCCTAGGGTAGAATGCAAAAGTAGTCCATCTAACTCTCAAGCATTTAACATGAAGTTGGCATCAAAATTACTAATATTACTCAAGAAATGGTAATTTCTTATGAAAAAGAAATAAATATTGTGCCTTACGATGATACATAGAGATAAAAAGTGTCATTTGCAAGGCAAAATATTAAGAATTGTTAAATTTAAAGCACACTCGATGATACATAGAGATAAAAAGTGTCATTTTCATGAAGCAACCAAAACAATCCAAAAAAAAGGAAAAAAGTAAGAGACCTTTTCAAAAAGAACAAAACAAAAAATAAACAACCAGTTTGTGACATTATTAAAATGTATGACACATTGCTCCAATAATCTAATCAAGCAATGTCAAGGATATCATAAACAGCAATAAAATGACGCATTCCATGAAAATGCAGGATACACACTATTCGAAATATCAATAGAAACTAATGCATGCAATGAAAATCAACAAACAAGATGTAAAGCTTTTAATCAATACAAACAATTCACAAGTATCAAATCAATACAGCCGAATGAATGACAAAACCAAAAGATTACCCGTGTTTGCTAGAATCGTCCAAGCCCTAATGTAATTAACTGAGAACATCTTCTGCGTGGTTAATTTGCATTACTGATTCAATTTTTGAACTTCAACTTTCGATAACCCCAGAAAAATGATTTTTTTTTTTTTCAAAAAGTATTGTTAAAGACGAATAAACTAACGAAACTAGTTCAACCAAAATCATGTACTACCACACAAAAACTATTCAACTTATAAATGAAGCAGAATTTTACAGGAGATATAATGTTAAACATACAAAAAATAAATATTGTAAAATGTATAAAAATACCAAACGAAAATTACCAGAATATTAAAGTTGGTAAGCGAGGCAAAAAGGGCCGAAAGCTACTGGATTTTTCAACTGAATATGATAACGAGAGAGACAACGTAAGGTTTGGATAGGGTAAATTAGGGTTTTTATGGACGCGAAATTAGAAATCACATTACCTTATTCTGGCTTTAATTCCAAATTTGGCTGACAATTGTAATTTCCCGACGGACGAATTTTCACTCCTTTTCAGATTCTGCTATTGGAGAGGGAAGTCACAATGCCTTAACGGTGTTTAGGTTGGGTATTAATCAATGGCGGATTTTATGCTATTAATATTACCGAAAATTACGTTGATTGATGATCATCATTTCATTTTCAAAATTGGAAGAAGAGAAGATCAGAAGAAACTATAGTCTTGTACAGTATTTGTAATATTTTTCATTTTTTTTTATTTGAAAAATCACGACTCAGTCATATTTCACCTGTCATGTATTTTTAAATCATTGCGTAAATTATTATATATACATATAGCACAATAGTTTTTGTTTTTCTTCTCTCTTATTTATTTTTTAAATATAATTTTAATTTAAAATATTAAAATAAAATAAGAAAATTGAAATAGGGTGACGCTTAATTTTTAGTCCCGGTTTCTCAATAGGATGTGTAATAGAACATTTATGTCAAATTTTCCTACAACAGTGTAACTAATAAATGGACCTCAATAATAATTTATTTTTTGTTGTGGGTGAGAAAAATATAAAAGAGATAATTGTTTAATTAATCATAATGGACCAAGAAATGGGATTTTCGAAGTGGGATAATTTCAAAAAAGCCACTTGTACATTACTTAGAGG
>CAIGRQ010166150.1:0-11283 GCA_903798375.1 Fraxinus sp. D2006-0159 | reverse complement strand
AGCAATTTTGAAATCCAATTGGTCATGTGTTGTCACGTTAAAAGCATTCTCTATTGCATTGTTCTTTCTTTTTTTCCCTCCAAAACATAACAATCCTTAAAACTCATATTTTTCGACGGCAATGGTACTCTTTTCCCCGCCTTAATTTGCATTCTCAACTTAGCTTCATCTTCCATTTTTTGCATTTCACATATATCTTTCATAGTTACTTTTCCACAAGCCCCAATTCCATATTCTTGTAATTTTAACAAATGTGCCCTCATTCTTGCGTATGAACTTGTCTTAGTTGCTTACAAAAATTGCATTGCCAAAGAATGTTACCACCATTTTCATTAAACTTATCAAGTTTTGTAACATATTTCCAAAGAAGTTTAGATAAATCATCATCCATAGCATTACCACTCATAATTTCAAAACAAAAAAATTTCAAATAGTTAAATAAGATAGGAGTGATATTACCTGAAACTTTAAAAAATAGCTTCTTATTGATCTTGCAAATGAATCTTAACGTTGGATTGATGAAATTTTTGAAAAAGATGAAATAAGAAAGAACGATTTAAGTGGATTTTTTAAATTTCTTTTGTAATTTTCGTAGTTTATAATAAGGTAGAAAAGGTATTTGACCTCTTATATAAGTTTTATTTTTTATTAAAGGGTAAAATGGTATAAAATTGATTCAAATAAAATTTTACCTATTTTTTTTTTTTTTTTGTTTGTCAACAAATACAACTGAAACAAAAAATCATTGATAAAAAAAGTCCATTACACATTACTAGAAAAAGAAGTTTTACAGTGGTGGGCCCAACAATCCTTTTCATTTTCATGAGCAGTCATGTCTCTCTTTTCCCTCTTTCTTCTTTCCTTCCCCACGCATTGCTTCATTTCCTTTCTTTTTTCCCTCTTTCTTCTTTCCTCTTACCCAAACACTTATTCCCTTCCCTTTCCCAGACACATATCTTCTTCATTTCCTCTCTCTTTTCCCTCTTTTTTTTTTTCCCCCATACACTTCTTCCCTTCCCTAGACGCATTTCTTCCCTAGACCAGTCGACGGGTTGCATTTCTTTCCAGGTATTACCATTCATTTCTTCCTCCCATCTATTTTTCTTACTCATTTCTTCAAGCCCCTGCCCTTTCTTGCCTTCAACACGCGTCATCGACGTGGTGGAGGTGTACCAGTGTCCAATACGTTGTCACTGGCAGCGTGTCCATGCTTTTGAGGTGTCAGGCCAGTGTTGTGAAAGAATGTTATAAAAATCAATGGTTATGATGTGTGCCATGTCAAAGGATGTCAACCTTAATGTAAAAGTTAACATACATGTAACATGTTTCCCAGCCAAATTGAAGGGCAGGTAAGGTATGACAACTATAATTCATGCTATCTATAATGCATCATGGTATGGAAGTCAAGCATAAAGATTTCGGCTCTAAATCCTGGTTTTTATGTCACTAGGCCAAAAGGAAAAACATATTTTCAAGTTGAAGGGCACGAGGTTTGATCGATCGTGAAAATGTAACATGAACTATTAGCACCTGTAGCAGCCTCAAAAATGAAACAAGGAGCCAACCTATTCTTCAATTCCTACATCATAAACATGTTGACACCCATAGACCATCAACAAGAAATGGAGAAATAAAATCAATATAAAGTGGGAGATGAGACGCATTTATATTTCTCTTCATGTCTCTATATCAAAATTAAAATATATAACCAAACTTATCCAATTTGATTTACATGTAGTACATGGAAATCTACAAAATATCATCTTTAAGAAGCCTCGGGTGGTTGAGACGCTTTTGGCTTTGCCGACGTCCTAAATAGTAAGCAGTCACTGTCCATACAAAGCAGACCTGATACGGAAAAACAGTAAATAAGGTTTTTTTTTTTTTTGTGTAAGATGGCATAAAATAAGAAGTTGCTAGAGTTTGCATGTCATACAACTCCTAATATGGTGAAAACTTCGATAATGAATCATATATCTTTACATACTGACAATGCATAGAGAGAAATAATTGATGCTTTGCCTTATAGGGTGCTGAAAAGTAGCTTATACATTCCAGCAGCAGTGGCATCTCCAAGCCTTTGAACAATTACATCTTTGCTTACCTGTGGAATAATTAATGTTTATTGTCAAAACTTATCAGCATATAAAATGCTAGCACTTGTCTATTTGGTGGATGAAAAACTATATAAAACATTAAAATAGAATTAATCTATTTATTCCGGTTTCTCCATTGAACTGAAAGAAGCAATTAGCAAATTTTATGGGATCTATTTCAACTATGAGCAAGTGTGATACTCCTCAGCCTTTTCTATTTCATTTTATTTTGGAAATTATGATACTCCCAGATGCATATATAAATGATCTTTTGGCACCGTGCATATTATTAACTAGATAAAAATCAATACCATGAAAATAGAAGATGGACTTACGTTTTCACACCTTTGCTTTATACTTCTCATCTTGTGTAACAACAGTGAAAAGGAGCTCCCTTCCAGGCCTGGCAACAACATATGTAACCATCTGAAGAAAAGGTTAGAAATATTTTCACATTTGTAAACAATGATCTTTCTCTGTACATGCTAACTTGTTATGAAAACAACAATAGCATAGGAAGGTCTATAATGAAAGATCTTACAACTAGTTGCTGGAAGACACGGGGGCAAAAGTAAAGGTTTTATTACCAGGCAAAACATACCTTCTGCACGGTTTCAGAGACAGAAACTGCAATCCATGATGGCCACACTGCTAAAGCAATCAGATTTATGAAGGCAACAATCGGTGCACAGCAAATCACTATAGTAACCCCAGCAATAGAAAGGATGCGCCCCTGTGAGAAAAGTAAAGAAATATGAAAGATGATAAATAGTGTGTACTTTATGAAGAAAGAATCCATACATATAAAAACCTTTAGTAACACAGGACAAATGAATAAATGAGCAAGAGTTTGATTTGGAGTAGTGCGGAGTGTGTACTTGAGAAGTTATGGAAGACCAAATGTTTGTCTTGCATGATTTATCTTATAGGACTAAGAGATCCAACGAAACCAGCCTAAAGAGTAAAGGAGCTCCCGGGTTTGTGGTCGTATGATAAAGAGAAACAAAGGAGGAGGGCTTTGAGCAATACGTATTCGGAGGACATGTGATTATATGAAGCCAATTTCTGGTGATTACAGCAGATTCACTAATCTACACAAGATGAGTTCATTTGAAAGTTCAATATCTCATCGTTGAGAGTACAGGAATAGAACACACAGGAGACCTCTGTGCAACTCCACACACTTAAATCTAGACTTGTTACATTAAAAATCTAAATTCTGAAACTATCCCATACCATCAATGTAAGCTGCCCACAAGAATAAAAACAGCAATAAAGCTATTGATCTGTGCAAATAATCTTCTTCTGTCCATGGGGCTTATCACTGTGGTGGCAATCACAGTTACTTTCTGCAGTCACATGACAAAGAAAGTAGCATTTTATTATTATCAAATCAGTCATCAGTTGAAACAGCAGGGGAACCAACATATTCCAAACCCCGATTGTAACATCCCAAATTTTTACTACTAGTTGTTAGATTTAAATTTAGGACTTAAATGCGCTACTATTAAAGTTTAATGACTTTACTGGTAATTGACCTAGTCTAATGACAAATAGTTTGAGGACCTAAGTAGAAAGTTATTTTGGAAGTTAGATTAAATCATGCTTAAAACATATGTAAGTATGCTAATTAGTCTTGATTAAGGATGATTCATTGACCACATGCATTATTCACACCACATTTCAAGCCAAGTTAATTGATTTGACCATATGATTAAAGGTATTAATTTGACCATTTTATGACAATACATTTATGCATTTACCATTCCTAACATCTAGCCAGTTCCTTTCACTTTTCTACACATGATCAAGAATTTACCCTATATATAGGAGACAAACCTAACACTAAACTACCGTCAACAATCATTTACACACTTCCCCTCTCTATCTCTATAACTTTGTCTCTCTATTCCTCTTTCTCTCGTCATTTTTATGTTTGTACAATTATACAATCACATGTAAATAATCAACCGGCTCAAGGATCTCTTTCCAACAATAACTCCTTTTATCATTTTGAATTGTCCAGTGAAGAGGTAAGTTGTGCTTTATGCTTATGGTGGCTAATGTTTATGTATGTAATATTTATACAGCTATGTTATGTTTTGGTCCATGTTACGTATGTTCTATTAAGATTGGACAGGAGTTTAGTAGCGTTACTCACGAGAATTTAGCACCACCTAAGTTCGGTCTAATTTTCGTGTCTCCCTATGCAAGCTATGAATTTTCGTAGAAATACATATATGAATTCATTATCCACGCACGTTTATCGAGAATTATTCTCACTCTATTATGTCTCTACTTTCAAATAATTGATGGTTCGAGGAGGTCAGCACAAAGATGACATACAGTGGTAAAAGATTCAATAATAAAATTCTTAAGTTGTCAAACTATTATTATTTCATTTAATTTTAAATAATTTNCACTCTATTATGTCTCTACTTTCAAATAATTGATGGTTCGAGGAGGTCAGCACAAAGATGACATACAGTGGTAAAAGATTCAATAATAAAATTCTTAAGTTGTCAAACTATTATTATTTCATTTAATTTTAAATAATGTTAAGATATTCCTCGTTTCAAGTAATGTATTAAACTCATTACATCATTTGAATTTTAGTAAGTGCTTAAATAATTTATATAATTGTGTTGAATATCCTTTAAATTTGCTTTAATTTATGATTTAGTGACACTCAAATCGTTAAGGATTCGGGTCGCTACAGTTGGTATCAGAGCTAAGAGTTTTTAAAAATTAGTTATGTAGACTTAATACATATTTTCAAATTTTGAACTTTATGATTTTTTTTTTATTAATGGGCTAGCCCATTTTGTGTAAAATATGTGTATGAAATTTGGATATTTATTTGATATGGTATTGGGGTTTTTATTTGATATTATAGTACATTTTTGAATTGGTTTATTTAGTTGGGCTTTATTGTATAAATAGCCTAATACCATATAAAAGTTTTAGTCTTTTGGGTCCAATAATTATGATGAATTTTTTTATTTTTTTTTTGAAAATAAGTTGATATTTAAAATGAGAATTAAGTAGTTCTAAGTCATTAGCCACTACGCCATCGTCCATGGCTCGACTTCCTTGAACCAGGTATGTATGCACTTTAAGTATTCATGTCATCTCACTTATGAAAGCATGCCTATTATGCGAAATAGCAATCGTGAATATAGTGAAATATACTTCCTTGAACTAGGTATGTATGCACTTTAAGTATTCATGTCATCTCTAATCTTTACAAATTCTTATATTACCCATCATTTTATACAATTAATTTCATGAAATATATTTTATGTAATTAGAATCATAAAAGGCAAATGATCACGTAAGGATATATTGAGTTATTGGATAAAGAGGGAGAGATAAAAAAATAATTAGGAGTTTTTGGATAATAAAATAAGGATCAAAGACTAAATGTGGTAAAAGTAAGAAAAACAGAAGCAAAATAAACATATGATCTGCTACAAAAGACGTGCCGTAATTTGAGTGAGTGATGGGAAAAAGTAAGAGAGAAAAATAGTAAAAGTTTAATGTCACAAATGATCACATGTCGTCATTTGAGTGTGAGTGTATACTACGTAAGCGTATATGACTGTCCTACTAAAGCTTTTCTCCCTTTCAGGAGAAACATATAAATGAATCCAAATTTGAAGGGAAGCAAATGGTTTCCTACTAGAGCAATAATATAATGTAACCATAAACTTCATTGGCAGTAATTCAGACCTTAACATAAAGATTGTCAAGCAGCTTATTCATATTTTCCTTTTCTTTACAAAATAAAATATTTTTCTTTGGTTGAGGGTGGCTGTGGCGGAACATTAAGCCCCTGTTTGAAACCCATTTTTAGTAGAAAGAATTTTTGGAATAGTGATTGATGTAAGAAATGTGTGGTGGAAAAGGGATGAAAAGTTTTTGATTTGTATGTAATATTATTTTATTAGGAGAATGTGTGGTTGAAATGAAAAATGAGAATAAGAATGAGAATGAGAAAGAGAAATTAATGGGTGTCAAACGGGGGCTAAGATTGCTCCATTATGACCTATATAGAAAAAGTACATTTGATCGCAGTAGGACCTGACACAGGGAAATAAGGAATAAGACCTGATGAGTGATAGTTCTTCCTGAAGATATGAAATGTTCTTGTTGATTCCTTTAGAAGACTGTGAAGCAAATTCCAACAGGAGAGCAGAAATAAGGAGTAAATCTACAAGAACCAAATCTAAAAGTTACAAAGGACAGAAAAAGACATTAAAGGAAAACAAGGGGTCAAAGAGGCATTTAAGACAAACATACATGGACCTAACCAAGCCATTCCTGCAGCAAAGAGTGAACCATAGAGCTGTCCCAACGTAGCACCAGCACCAATAAACCAAAATAATCTTGAGCCTGACTGAATTTAAGAGAGTTAGTTGTGCAAAAAATTGCATTTGATCCTGAAAATCTTGTAGTCAGGTTCATGGATAAAGTAAACTATCCAGGGACGAAGACAGTGTGCACGTAATGACCAGGATAAACTGAGGTGTCAGATTGAAAATACTCATTCTTCCTCTATAATAGAGTATGATTTATTCTTAATTGAAATTATTAAACTGTTGTGATAAATACTGCTAGATTGGATTATGAAAAAAGGAGCCCAATTGCAAACATACTGACCTCACTATCCATCACATCAATTACTCTGGCCCAAGTTGAAGAGATAGTTATAAGATTAAGCATAGCAACCTGTGAAATAAACACTTTTTTTCTCAGAAGAAACATGATTTTTGTAAAAAAATAATCAACAATCACAATTCATTATCAATTTCCATAGCAAAAAAAACGGAAGCAAAATATTTTTTCCCAAAGGAATAACCCAATCCTCACTGAAATGGAAAATCATCCATGTTTTCCCAAGCCACCAGAATTTGCTGGAATGGTTTTATTGGAGCATACACAAATTAAACCAGACAAAAGGAAGCTTCCAGAATATGCTCTTGCTGATGTGTAATTTTGCTGATGTGTAATTCTGTTGTAAATTTGGAATATTTTGTAACCAATTTAGTTAGCATTGTTGTATTTATTCTACACGTTTTGTATCATTTCGGTAGTGAAAAACAAGAAGCCTTCGTTCTTCTTCACTGCAATTTTATCTTCCTCTGTTTTATTTTCTTTTCTTTTCCAAATTTATCCCTTTCTTACATGGTATCAGAGCTATGGCAGAGGATAACAACACAATGACGAAGGAGAGCAACGTCATCACCAACCCTTTTACTGACCTTGCAAATCCTTCCAATCCATATCGATTGGAGACCTCAGACAACCCCGGAACAGTTCTCGTCACTGAACTGCTCACCACTGCAAACTATGAAACCTGGGCACGAGCCATGCAGCGAGCCTTACGAGCTAAGAATAAACTTGGTTTTATCAATGGAAATCTGAAGAAACCAACAACTCTTGATGATCCCCTTTTGGAGCTATGGGAGCGTTGCAATGACATGATTGTGTCCTGGATTTACAACTCCATCAGCCAACAACTCAGGTCTAGTGTGGCTTTTGTGGATAATGCGAATGAAATCTGGATCGAGTTACGGGAGCGATTTTCTCAACAAAATGGTTCTCGAATTTATGAACTAAAGAAGGTTCTATCCAATCTGACTCAGGAAGAAGACTCTATAAGTATTTACTATGGTAGACTTAAAAGTTTATGGGATGAGCTCTCAGTCTATGATCCCCTACCTGAATGTACCTGTGGAAAACTAAAGTTGATACTAGAAAGGTATCAACGTGACTGTGTGATGCAGTTCTTGATGGGATTGAACGAATCTTATTCTAATGTTCGTGACCAGATCATGCTAATCGACCCCTTACCATCTATAACTAAGGTCTTCTCCTACATTCAACAACAGGAGAGATAGTGTATAATGAATTCACCTACATCTTCTGTTGAATATGTTGCACTTGCTGCACGAAAACTTTTTGGTCACTCTAAGTCCGTTGCAAATTCATCCGGTTTTAAAAAGGAAAGACCATATTGTACTTACTGCAAAATTACAGGTCACCATTTTGATTCCTGTTTCAAGGCAGGTAACGTTGAGGCACCAACATGTAACTACTGTCATATGTTGGGTCACGTTGCTGAAAAATGTTACAAACTTAATGGCTATCCACCAGGCCATAAACTTCATGGTAAAGACAAACCAGCTGGAACCTATGCCAATCAGACTTCAGTCCAACGTGATGACAAAGATGTTGCAGATGCCAACCCAATTTCACTAAGCAAGGGTCAATATCAAGAGTTGCTTACATTGCTCAAAGCCAAGGGATCCTCTACTGCTATACCATCTGTTAATCATGTTCAGAAAGTGTCCTCCACGCCTAATCCTTCACCATCTATGTCTGGTATATCACTTTGTGTTTCGGCTCACAACACACAAAGTTCCGTGCTACCGCAACCTACTTGGATTATAGATACTGGTGCTACAGATCATATGATTTGTGACATCTCCTATTTTACTTCCATAACTTCTCCAGTCTCTTACTCAGTTAGGATGCCCAATGGGACTCTATCTCCTGTTACACATATAGGAGTTGTGCAGATAACTAAATCCATAATTTTGCATGATGTCCTTTGTGTCCCTTCCTTTACCTTCAATGTGATTTCTGCTCAAAAGCTTACTTCACAGTTACATTGTTGTCTTGTTTTCTTACCTGATGAATGTTTTATACAGGGCCTTTCATCTTGGACAACGATTGGGAAGGGTAAAGTTGAGCACGGCCTATATCATCTACAGCCTAGCCCAGTGTCTCCAACTGATCTTGAGCACTCTCTTTCTAATTGTTTCATTAAAAGTAGTTTAGTTTCAGCTTCTGTTACGCACTCTCCTATAGAGTTTGATTTGTGGCATTATCGTTTAGGCCACATTTCTAATTCCAGAATTCAACTTATTCAAGATCCAGTTGTAGTTTCTAATACTCAATCAAAGAATTCTCATGTTTGTCATGTCTGTCCACTTGCAAAACAACATCGCTTGCCTTTTCCCACCAGCACACACAAAACCTCACAATTATTTGATTTAATACATGTGGACCTTTGGGGACCTTGTGCAGTTGAATCTCATGATGGGACACGATATTTCTTGACCATAGTTGATGATTTTTCTAGAAGTACATGGACATATATGTTAAAAAGAAAATCAGATGCAAAGTTCAGTCTGACCTCCTTTTTCAACTTAGTTGAAACACAATTTACCACTAAGATCAAGGTTTTGCGTAGTGACAATGGACTTGAGTTCTCTCTTCTCGACTTCTATTCAAAAAAGGGTATTATTTACCAAAAGAGTTGCATTGAAACACCACAACAAAATGGCTTGGTAGAAAGAAAACATCAGCATATTTTACAGATAGCATGAGCTGTTAGGATTCAATCTGGAGTTCCAATGCAATTTTGGAATGAATGTGTGATGACTGTTGTGCATTTAATAAATAGGACTCCTACACCCCTGTTGCAAAATAGAACTCCATATGAAATTTTGTTTGGACATAAACCTTCATATTCTCACTTACGTGTCTTCGGTTGCTTAGCCTTTGCATCCACACTAGCAAGTGGCAGAAGAAAATTCGATCCTAGAAGTAGAAAGTCAATTTTTCTAGGATATCCCTTTGGAGTAAAAGGTTATAAACTCCTTGACTTGGCCACAAATACCATTTTCCTTTCCCGTGATGTCATCTTCCATGAAACATATTTTCCTTTCCAAGTTCCTGCTACCTCTTCTCACACAATAAATTATTCTTCACCTCTCCCTTTTCCAATTTATTCCTCCACTCATCCTGTAGAAATAGTGAACTCCTCTCCTCCTCCTCCTTCTAACCCACTTGAACTTCCACATACTCATTCTCCAGCAAGTTCACCCAATTCACCCAGTACATCCACTTCATATACACCTTCCAATCCACCAACTCCCATATCTTCCCCTTATGTTGCTCTTCGAAAGTCTACCAAAACTCGTACAGCCCCTAAATACTTGTAAGATTTTCATTGTCAACTAGCTTCTTCATCACCCTTGCAGGACAACTCAACTCCCTCTTCTCCATCGTCGTCCAAGGTAAGGCTTCCCACTTCAGGTAAAGCTTCTTCTCTTACTTATTTTTTATCTTATCAAAAACTATCACCCACATTTCATGCTTTCACTACTTCAATATCAATTCACACTGAACCAACAACCTATGGTGAGGCAGTCAAGGATCCTCATTGGCTTGATGCAATGGAATCTGAACTTTCTGCTCTTGAACAGAATCACACTTGGATCCTTACCACTCTTCCTCCTAATAAACATGCCATCGGGTGTAAGTGGGTTTAAAAGCTAAAATACAATTCCGATGGGACCTTAGAACGTCATAAGGCACGCCTAGTTGCTAACGGATACACGCAACAAGAGGGTGTGGACTTCCATGATACATTTTCTCCCGTAGCTAAACTTGTGACGGTAAGGTGTTTGTTGGCTATTGCTTCATTACGGGGATGGCATTTGAAACAATTTGATGTTCAGAATGCGTTCCTTTATGGTAGTCTCGATGAGGAAGTCTACATGAATAAACCTCATGGTTATTCCAAGGGACAGCCTGGGCAAGTTTGTAAACTACTTAAGAGTCTTTATGGCTTGAAACAAGCTTCCCGTCAATGGTACTCAACCTTTTCCAATGCACTTCTTGATTTTAGTTTCCAACAATGCAAGGCAGATTACAGTCTTTTTACATTGGCCACAAATAACTCTTTTACAGCATTGCTAGTTCACGTCGACGACATCATTGTTGCTAGTTCAGACTTGACTTCTATTGCTACTTTACAAGAATTTCTCAGTGCTAAGTTTCGCATTAAGTCCCTCGACGACCTCCGATATTTTTTGGGCATTGAGGTAGCTCGTTCACAGTGTGAAATTGTCATTTGTCAACGAAAATATGCTTTGGATGTTCTTGCAGATTCTAGTTTTCTTGGTGCTACTCCTTCTAAGCTCCCTATGGAACAAAATTTGAAGTTGAGCAAATACTCAGGTCATCCTCTTACTGACCCTGCTAAATATCGACGTTTAATTGGACGATTACTCTATCTCACAATTACACGTCCAGACCTAAGCTACGCTATCCAGAATCTCAGCTAATTCATGGCCTCTCCTAGGATATCTCATTTACATGCTGCACATAA
>CAIGRQ010166108.1:0-10861 GCA_903798375.1 Fraxinus sp. D2006-0159 | reverse complement strand
TTGGAGAAGCCCTTTTGAGCTGAGCTCCCCCCTCCATCTTAAAAAAATATCTTTTTTGGGTTAGCCAATCAAAGGAGCGGTGTGCAGGTAGTTCTATTCAAGGAGGGAATTACTTCGATTGTTAAAGAATTGTGAAATTTAGTTCATTTCCAATTAAACGCTGTACCTGGACACAGAGAGCAATGACATCAGCAAATCGAGAGAGAGATTTGACGGGATAGAGGCCTTTCAGCGCCGGATCTACCATCTTAGACAGAGCATCAATGTNAGCGGTGTGCAGGTAGTTCTATTCAAGGAGGGAATTACTTCGATTGTTAAAGAATTGTGAAATTTAGTTCATTTCCAATTAAACGCTGTACCTGGACACAGAGAGCAATGACATCAGCAAATCGAGAGAGAGATTTGACGGGATAGAGGCCTTTCAGCGCCGGATCTACCATCTTAGACAGAGCATCAATGTCATGGAGTTGAGGTGTAGCCCATCGAACTAAAGATTGCTCGGCTCTTGGCCTCGAGCTGTATCAGAAAAAACACCAATGATATTGCTACGTGTACATCCAGCTCTTATTGTCATTGTAATTAATTATGCCGAGATGAGAACTAATTATCAAAGTGATTAATTATAAAATTACACAGCACTAATTTTGTAGATCAAATTACCTTTTTACATTTATATATTCATGGCCCTGTTTGAGCCAAATTATTTTCCCATTAAAATGAAAAATGACCGTTATCCATCACGTTAATATTTAAATTCAAATTTTCTATCTCTTGTGTGAGCCACAATAACGACTA
The DNA here is from genome assembly GCA_903798375.1 of Fraxinus sp. D2006-0159. Taxonomy (NCBI): domain Eukaryota; kingdom Viridiplantae; phylum Streptophyta; class Magnoliopsida; order Lamiales; family Oleaceae; genus Fraxinus; species Fraxinus sp. D2006-0159. Next base: position 10,066 of record CAIGRQ010166108.1, on the reverse strand, counting down.
TATTTTTCATTCTCATTTTACAATAATTTGGCTCAAACAAGGCCATGGTAATGGCACAGAGGAAATTTATAAGCAATGTTAAAATTGTGTTCATAAAAGAAAAACAAAAAATACAATCATTTAGTTCAAATTGTGTTCTTGGTCATTGTATATCCTCAAAAAAGGACCATGCATTTCACGAGACATGTCTTTTAGCCCTACCATAATCTACGATGTAACAAGAACTTGTAATCGTGACATTTATGCATTTAATTTATCAAAGTTTAGACAATAGTGCACAATACTAAGGAAGAAAAACAAGCTCAAATCTCGTCAATTTTATTGTTTAATATTTCCTAACGAACATACTCTTATAGTTAATGGATCAACGGCGAATATACATTGTATCCGCGACATCTATAGAAATTTAGTACAATTTCCTTTCATGATTAATATTGCATAAGATTTTATTTCAAAAGAATATCAATTACTGGGTATATGAAATATTGACTCTTAAGACATGGATGGAATTTGTTCCTTAAAATTTTGTTAATTATTTGAGAGCACTAAATTATGAAATATTAATTATAAGATGATAGACTACATGCAATTCTATTCTGCTCCAAAGAGATTAAACATACCTATCAAATGGTTTACGTCCGCTAAGAAGCTCCAACATCACCACTCCAAAACTATATACATCGCTCTTCATGGTATATTGACCAGACATGGTGACCTCGGGTGCACTGTAGCCAGATGCCTGCAAAAGTTTCAAAACCAAAAACGGAAATGTCATGCAAGCTTGTACAATTACTAAAAAGCACTTTAAAGCTTGGCCAAAATGTTTGGGAATTTACAAGTTACTGATAATTTTCGGTCAAACTTTAATTTTAACCACACATTCTCAACTACTATCCACTTATTATCATTACATTTCGTTCGACCATTACTCCTCTCATATACACACGTCTAAAGCTTAATTAAAAGTAACTTTTTTTCCTCAAACGTGTTTGCCAAAAGAAAAAAAAAAGAAGAATAAAAACAGCAACTTTCTGTTCAAAAATTACATTTTCAAAAGTAAGTTTTTACAAGTACTTTTACTTGTTTTCTAGGCTCAGCCAAACACGCTCCAAACCTTGGAAAACAGTAAAATTGCTTGTTATGGAAAGTAGGTAAAGACACCTTTTGACAACGTAAAAAACTTTGAATTAAAAACTTTACATTTTTAGGCATGGCCAAACATCCTCTTAGTCTTAATAGCTGAATAAACGCACTAATACTGGAAGAGAAGGCAGCAACCCTCAACCCTCATTCCTAAGAAAGCTAATTGGATCATCTTCAAACAATATGATGTAAATTAAATTTGCTAGAATAATTCCGTCTTGGAGAATGAAATAGTGCTGACACTAATTTTTCCCCATTCTCCTTGAAAAGGGAGACAGTCGCTTGGAGATAACTAATATTCCGAAATTGCTCGGGAAAGATATAAAAGAGCTTTAAGATATACCTGATCTGGTTCATGGATGAGGCTCGCTAAACCACAATCTGAAAGATGAGGATTGAGCTCCATATCAAGTAAAATGTTAGCTGATTTGAAATTCTTGTGAATCACAGATGGTGAACAAACTTCATGTAGGTACCTACAAATAAAATTTACTTGAACAACAGGCCACTTGTATGCTGAAGTAAAACAGGGAATAAAATACATTAACCAGCATTTTTGGCTAAGTTTAAAAATAAGCAAAAGTTATTTTTGAGTAACATTTTGTTTCGAAACATGTTCGGATAAGTTAATTTTATCTTACTTTAATGTAAACAAGCCATTTTTTTTTTTTCTGATTGTGTATCTTACCTTATTTTTCAGTGTTAGCAAGTGAAAAAATTATTAATTTTTAAAAATACTTTATGCGTAAACCTTTTAAGCTTGATCAAGCATGCTCTAGGAAAAGGATTTTTTGTGGTTTTCAATTGTATGGCGGCAAAATTTGTGCTACCGCATGGAATGCTGTCAACAATTTCCATAAACTTCTAGGCAAACTTACTCTAGTGCACGTGCCGTCCCTAATGCAATCTTGACACGGGTATTCCACGTTAAGGGCTTGCTATCTTCATCTGAGAGATGAAGGAACTCATGCAGAGAACCATTTTTATGGAACTCGTAAACCAGCAAGAGTTGTCCATGCTCAGAACAATAGCCCACCAACTCGGTTACATTTGGGTGATTCAACCGGGAAATCTCTGACACGATGTCCAAAAAGTCCTCATGATTAAGCAAAGTAGATGAATTTATTTTCTTCACAGCAAGAACCTGCATCGACAGAATGTTTAAAGCAGTAAATTCAATAGTAGAAAATCCCTATGCAGAACATATATAGTGTACAATTACAATTTTATAATGAAAAAATGTTATTTCAACTCATTTTTTAAAGAAACTTTCAGTGGAAGTATAGAATTTCTAACTTATATATGAACCTACTTTAAACATCAAATATAAAGTGTCCATGCAATATTACATTTCAAGAATTGAACTATACGTGATTCCTGAGATAAAAAAATGATCACCTTTCCGTCATCACATTGAGCACGATAAACACGTCCAATAGATCCTTCACCAATAAGGTTTTCAATACTGAAGCTATCTGTAGCTATCTGCAGATCTGCTACTGAATATGATCTAGCATTTATTGGGACTGTATTGATTTTCTTGGGGGGAACTATGGGCTTCGTTGAAACATCATCCTCATCAAATGATTTATGACGATCAATAGGAGGAGGCTTGAGGCTTATCGTGGCAGGAGCTTCAAAGGTTTTTGAGCTGGGTGTGGATAAACTTTGAACGGACTTCATCTCTGCACAATAGAAAACGTTGCAGACAACATGATAGGTAGACATCCAATTTAATTGAAAAAATAATAATGAGTTGATCAATCTTTATACACAGTTATGATGCTACCAGATCTTGTAAACTGAATATTACATGATATTGTTGAAATTTAAGGTTCAAATTTACAACAGTGAGACCATGCCTAAGTAATAAAGTAGCAACTGCCTTGGGAAGGAGAAACATTACAAGCAGTCTAGTCCCCTGTATATTTCAAGACTAGACAGTATAGTGGACAATAATTTAGCTTCTGTTTCTTTTATAAAATTGTCTAATGTTAAATAATCCACCTAGCCAAACAAGCCATACTAACATTTCTCTTATCTGTTAAACAGTCCGATTCTAGTGAAGAAAGTAATTAAGTGACTACGGGTTCAGATAATAATTCACTAAATATTTATGTACAAATATAAAGGATACGCACCTTGCACTTCTTGCGAAGCAAGAGGAGCAAAAGGCTGATTTTCAGGCTTTTCAATATCCATGGATGGCTTTCTGGATTGTCTCTTTATAATGAAGAATGCTGATATTGTTCCAACAACCAAAATAGATATGACAATTCCTGCCACACCACCAGCACCTATGCCAGATTTGCTTCCACCTCCTCCACCATCGGATGAGCCACTATTTCCTCCAGATTTGTGATTTCGGTTAGGCTGGATGGCAGGAGGCGTCCCAGGTGGAGGTGGGGGTGCAGCCCCTGAGCTCCATGAATTACCACCTGTTCTGTGATGTAAAATGCAGGACTTGAATGAAAATTTATCCGCATAGAAAACCAAAACACAAATTGAGTTGAGCATTGAGATGCTTACTGTATATTTATGCTTTTCAACTGCTGTGGAATCCATCCACTAAAATGGTTATTTTCAGCATTCCTGAAAGATAATTGAAGATGCATCGACTCAGTAGCCAAATTGATTGTTTCTCATGGTTTCATTTCACAGATATAGTTTTTATATGTACATATGTATGTATATTTGCAATTGAACTCACAGATTTTCAAGGGGAAGATTTGCAAGAACATCGATGGTACCCGTAAACTGATTGTTTTGCAAATACCTACATAATGATAAGCTGGTCAATAAGGAAGGATCAATAAGGATAAACATTAGCACCAACATGTTAACTTACATATCAGTCATGCTACTGAGCGAGCGAAAAGTCAGAGGAAGATCACCCGTCATAGCATTAAAAGAAAAATCCCTGAAGCATGAATACAATTAGTCACTGTTTTTTAACAAAATTAAAGAAAACTAACGATCTTGTATTTTGCATCCCAAGTCAAGACAGGGTTAATGAAACAATGCTGTGATTTGGCCATCCGAAAACATGCTAAAAATCAAAATGAAATTATCAAAAGGACAAGGAGGCAGGCTTACAATGTGGAGAGAGCGGAAAGTGATCCAAACATGTCATTCAGTTGGCCCTGAATTTGATTATGACTGACGTTTCTGCGGTGGAAAGAAGCATTTTATTCAATCAGAAATAGGTACCTGATTTATTTTACTTTTAATTGGCATGGTCGGGATTAAGGTGTTACTAACAGGTATTTTAGGGAACGCATCAGCGAAATTGAGTAGGGGAGGCCACCATTGAAGCCATTTCCGGCAAGATTTCTGCATTTGAGAAAAACGTTAGATAAGATCGTGACAGTAAACAGAGAGAATAGAATAACAAGATGTAAGGACATGACATACAGTTGCTGCAGATTTGGAGGAAGATTATAAGGAATCTGGTTTCCGAGATTATTATTGCTTATATCACTGCAATACGCCATTGAATCAGAATATAAAAGTATTACGAAGAAATAATGCAAAACAACAATTTGCAATGAGCCCTTCATCTTACAAAGTTGTTAAGGATGTCAAACTTGTTAGCTGGTATCCCATATTACCAGTGAGCCTAAGTCCCGATATTTTTCTTCAGAAAAATACGTGCAAAAGTTAACGAGTCAGAAACTAGCCAATTTGAGAAAAGAGAATAGTACAACGAGAAAAGTAAGTGCATATTTGGTACGCAATATTCGATAGGACTGGACATTAATAATGAACATAATTTTAGCTTCTTTAATAGTACAGTCCAGTACTATCCAACCTTCCCTATCAAACATGCTATTAGGGTTCAAGTGAAATCACATTTCTGTGACATTGGAGCCCGAGCATGTAATGCCAGTCCAAGATTCTCCACAAGGATCCCCGGTAGTCCCACTCCATTTTGTAAGTTGCTGTGGAGAATTCAAAGCACCATACATGACCCTGAGAGCAGAGGCTGTACATCCAAATTGTCGCCGTCAAGATTAAAGCTCAATTCATCAACATTTATTAGACATATTATAACAAATCTATACACCGATGCATGATAAAGAATATGCATATGCTCAAGCAGGTCAAAGGTTTGTTCCTCTCAACTTAAGCACGGATATGAATTGCCAATACTCATATAGCAAATTGCAGAAAGATCGGTCAAGAAACTATGAATAAAATAAATCCGCATAAAAATGAACGTTCCACAAGATTACAAGATTAAAGAACAAATAAACTCAACAAAATATTAACTCCCCAAATCTTAAGCAAACTCGACTTTCTAATTTCCTGCCCCACTCAATATTCTTTATAAATTCGTCTAATTATGTGCTACCCAGAAACTCAACAATCAAAGTGTACACTGCCGATACTTGCTCTTGTAAATCCCTTTACTCCCACAAAGAAAGGAAGGTAATAGAAAAAAAAAAATACATATTTGCTCATATATAACACCAAACCCACTACAAAAATGCAAATATGTTTCATCAATGTTAAGAAAAGCATATACATTTATAGTAAAATTTGTATGAAAAAGAAAGCTCAAAATGCTGACCATCGTTTAGATCTGTGTCTGCATTGGTTGAGCTCAGCCCAAACAACAGAATGCAAATGAGCAGCGCCGCCGCCGCCACCACTGGTGCCTCCTCTGTCATCTCTCTCTCTCGAATCCAGAAAACCCAATTCCAGTTTGGGAACAGAAAGGCTCTATTATCAAACAGACAGCCCTTTTTCTTCGTTCCAAGAATTTCTTTCTAATACTATTTTTCTACCTCAAACAGTCCTCGCACTTTCTGTATTGCCCATTCTACCAAAAGCTGGCAGGCACGATCTACTAGAAGAATCCAAAGGCACAGAATTCTCTTCTCCACCTGTGTGTGTCTATATGTATTCTGCAAGTAATTTTTTATACATTGCTAATCAATTATTAGTGGTAAGTGTGTCTTTCTTACTTTTTATGGCTAGACCTTTTCTTCAAATAAAATACTTTAATCAAGATCATTTTGATAGGAAAGTCTGGGGTGTGGTGGGTGCAGCACTCTGAAGCAAGATTTAAAACAGATTTACAGTTCTTTGCTCTTTCACCACAGGGTCCTAAAGTAATTAATAAAAAAGTAGAAGTAAATTTAGAGTATGGTGACAATTAAAATCCAATTAAAATTGAAAATACGATCGTTATTGGGTTCCACTCGTCTAATAAAAGTCAACAATAACGATTAATTTTTTAATTTTATTCTCTACCAAACAGGCTCTAGAAGCTCTATTTGATAAAATAAGTTTAATAATGGCGTCATAGGAAAATCTGGAGAGATCACGGAATTCGGATTTAAAAAAAAAAACCCTCACTTTTTGACTCGAACATGAAATTTGACCGTTTTGAACAATTTTTTTTTACTTGCTGGAATTACATGATTAACGCATCTTGAGGTGTATTCAATTGGGATTTTTGATGGATTTTAATAAAGTGATGACTTTTGTAGATTTCGTATTAGTGGAAGTCTTTTCTAAATTTATAAACTTTCATTTTAAACTTTTAGAGATTTTCGTAGAATTTAAAAAACTTTTTGAAAACTTAGAATTTATATGGATATAGTGCAATATTGTTAAATTATCACATACGATGAGGTATTCTCACAATTTTCCCGCTCCTTCCCTTTTTACCCCTATAATAAAAAAATATTTTAAAATAAATAAAAATTTAAGACCTTGATTAAATAAATAATAATAATTATACATATAAAAATAAATTTAATATTCATTATTATTAATATAATATAATTTTAAATAATAGTTAAAAAATATATATTTAAATTTAATTATAAATCAGTCTTTATAAAATTTTATAATTTAACAAAAAATAAAAGAAAAAAGAAAAAAGAATTTATAAAACTACAATTTAATTTTTTCATAGAAAATAGAAATAAACAATAAGAGAGGGAAAGAAAAATAGAAACTAATACAATCAACAAAAAATAAAAAAATCATAACTCTAATATTTGTAAAAGGGAAAAGGAGGGAGAAATGTTGAAAAAAATATATATTAATTTCTTATTTTTTTTGTGAAAGTCTTCCAAAATTTTGTGATTAGTAAGAGACAAATTTTGAGATTTTATTTGAATACTTTATGCTTAAAAGTTAATACTATTGAGATTTTTATAAAAGTCTCTAAAAGTCATAAAAATTTGAATATACTTATAGAGATTTCTAAAAAATTTAATTGAATACATCGTGACTTTTAGAAACTTTTTAAAAGTTTATAAAAATCTTAATTGAATACACTAATACTTTTAGAGAGTCTCCAAAAGTTCACATTGAATATCCCTAATTTTTTTAAATCCCAAAAAGTCATTAAAAGTCTCGATCGAATACACTCCCTTAAATATCCCGGAATTCTTTTGCAATTTTTAGGATTTTTGACTAAAATTATGAGGTAATTTGTAATTTTGAGAAAATAGATATACGTGCTACGTTTTTTTAATTATGATTGATTTATGCGCTGAGTTTTTAAAATTCTTTTTGTAGATCCCAGGTGTCTACAAATTAAAAGAGGAAGTTGGAAATGAGCGATATATATATATACAGAACTAGTCTTTAGACCGATAAGATGCAATTTCACTGTGAAAAGAATGGTACGTAATTTTTATTGGAGGTCGAACCGAGGACCTATCGAAGTCGATATGTGACGCATCGGTGTCCTATATATATTTTTAAAATTTCCTAGCGACACATTTTAATGCATAAATGTCTTCAAAATTAGGTGAAATATGAGTTTATTATAAAACACCTAAACTGTAAATACAAGGGGATCGAAGAAAATAAGATGAGGGGATAATTAATAGTTCATAAATTCAGCATTTAAGAACATCGAGATTAGAAAGGTCATAACATTAAAAGAGTTTGTCTATCTTTGCACTTTGTCCACTGTGTTTGTGTACGAGAAACAAGTGGAATTCATATAACAATAGTATTTTAATTATTTTTTACATTAAATAATTGTCTACGCGAAAAATATGTTGCACGACTTTGCGATAAAAAAGGGAACAAATTCAATTTACGAGTTCAAAAATGGATAGCTCATCTTGAACAAACTCTACTCATCTTGTCAACATGGACCTTGCACGCCAAAAACGTAAAAATACTTAAGGATAATGCCACTCAGACTCGTATTGAGGATAGGAGTACAAAATAGTAGACATTGAAAATGGCGACTATAATTTTCATGTCGTAAATGTATTGGATGCGACAAAAGAATTTATGTTTTCTGTGTAATTAACTATGGTGAAAAAAATAAATAAATTGTCAAATTAATTTTTATTTTTACATTTTTAACGAACTTATTTTTGTTCAAGCAATACTCTATAACGCGTTAGATAACGGTCGGTTGTGTCGGCTGTATGATGTAACGTTGAAAAAAGTGCCTAATTTTCAATAAAGAATTTTATGACTTCCTTGCATCAGTCGGGCAGTAGTTGAAATTTGGGAATAAGAGCATTTATTGGCCAACTTAAGCCAAACCCACACCAAAATATTCACACACGTGGCTTCCGCACAATTATTTATTTATTTCTTTCTTTTTGAAATACACGATATGTCGGTACGTTGTGAGTTTTTTGCTGAAATTTTGTGGGAAGTTTTCTGTACATGCGGGGAAGCTGTTTATTGGCAAGCTTAAACAATTTATGATAAATATATTATTCTAGGGTGAGACCATTTTAAAACCCACATTAAGCCCCCGTTTGGAGCATATTATTTTCAAAAGAATGCATTTTTTTGGTTGATGTGTTGGGAAATATGTGGTTGAAAAAGAAGGAAAAGTTATTGATGTGATTAAAAATATTATTTTATAGGAGAATGTGTGGTTGAAAATGAGTAGAAAAATGAGAATGAAAAAAAGAATGTGGTCCAAACAGGGGCTAAATGATTAATATCTTAATCAAGGTACATTACATATATGCTAATCTTGAAAATCATACTAAATAAAATATGTTTTGCACATCTTGAAGAGGATGACATTTACAATTAAAAGTAAATATTAATTTTTTTTATTCAAATAAACAACCAAAGAAAAGGACAGCTACAACAGAGAAGACAAAGTATTCTAAAAAAGATTTAAAAAAAAAAAAGAATAAATAAATTAAAGAGGGAGAAGTGGAGTACCACTAAGGCAAAAATACACACAATATGTGTGTATATACACTTTGACTTCTAAACTTGATAAGATGGCCTTATTTATTTTTAGAATAGACTTCATCGGCGAGACAAAATTATGGGAAAGCTTCCTCGGGAAGAGTGTTCACCTAGGATTCATTTTTTTTTTTTTTCCTTATAAGATCATCAACTTCTTCAACCTTATGAACTAGGCAAACATTAATTCGCATATAGGGCTTGTTCGATATAGATTTTAATCTAATTAAAATTAAAAATATAATCATTATTGGGTCTCACTCGTCTAATAAAAGTCAACAATAACAGCTAGTTTTTCAATTTTAATTCAATTTTAATCTCTACCAAACACACTCATAGTTTTGCAATTTCACAAATATTTTTTTTTTTGTGAGCCTTACCCTTATTTGTTGCTGTCGTTTGAACCCCTAAGCAATGAGATACGCGGAAATGCAAATGACATGGAGACACGAAATTCTACATTCTATCACCGAGAATCGAATTACAATCTAACAAGTGACACTACAAAGTTTGGACATGTGCAATTCCTATATTGATAGCATAGGGGTGGTCACAGTTGCATCTTGTCGAGGCAATCTGCTTAAAAGTTATGTTTTATTTAGTTTTTAAGTTAATGGTGGGGACTTCTTTATTATTCACATGAATTGGACCACCGACGGTTTTTTAGTGGATTTGGAACTTTATTATTAGATCGAATCAGAAAGGGGTACTTACAAAAATA
>CAIGRQ010166105.1:0-29924 GCA_903798375.1 Fraxinus sp. D2006-0159 | reverse complement strand
AAATTAGGGAAAAGAAAGCTTATTGATAAAGAGAATATCAATGGGTCTTCATCTCCAAGCTATTTCACCATTGCCAAGTTCCAAGCTTTGTCCAAAATACCAAAGAAAATTAAAGGAAGAAGAAGAAAGAAAAAAAATTGAAAAAGAAAGAGCAAAACTGGACGAAAACACAGCTGATGAGAAAATGGGGACTGTCCATTTGTTTTGATTCAAACATAATGACTAATTGCAGCCCAAGTCCCCATTTTTGAAGAGATGGCAAAAACAGTCCCTAGTCTTTTAAAAATCAACATTTGCTACAGTGCGTCTAGGCGCTACTACAGTGGCACCTAGGCGCTGCTACAGTGGCGCCAGGCACCTTCTCGGCCCAAATTTTGGTTTTGTAGCAAAATTTGCAGATATTACATGTCAAGTCCTCCAACTTTCGACATTTGTAAAATTTGGTCCCCAAGATTATCTTTTTGCACTTTTAATCCTTTCTCCTTCCTTTATCCATTTTCTCCAATTTAGGATTTTGACCTTGGATCACCTACAAAAATAGAAATAACTAAATTAAATAGTAAAATACTAACNAGATATTACATGTCAAGTCCTCCAACTTTCGACATTTGTAAAATTTGGTCCCCAAGATTATCTTTTTTGCACTTTTAATCCTTTCTCCTTCCTTTATCCATTTTCTCCAATTTAGGATTTTGACCTTGGATCACCTACAAAAATAGAAATAACTAAATTAAATAGTAAAATACTAACGAAAACTCACAAATAATTAGATTTAATGGTTCGAATAAATGCAAAAACCTGCACTTATCAATACAACTATGCAGCCGCATGCCATTAGTCTATGCGGCCACATAATTCAAACTGAGACGCGGATTTTCCAAATTTCGCGCAATTTTCTATTTTAGTTCAAATTCAATTTTGTGATGTCTTTTGTTATTTTTAGAGTTTAATTTCGTTTTTAAGTAGGTTTTTATGAGTTCTATATAAATAAGACTCATTCCATACATTGTAACACAGATATTTATTGAGAGATTAATTGCAAGAGATTATACTTTCTTCTTGTTCTTCATCCTATTAATTCTAAACTTATCAAGATTATTTCTTATGGTGTTCAAACAAACTGAGTGAGGCTCTTGAGTCTTGTAATCACGGGGTCAACATATTCTCGACGATTGTGTTGGTTCCTTGATTCAATATTTTTTTTTGAATCAAACTTAAACATTGATTCTTAGCTTTCTTGGGATTGAATGAATCTTGTGTGGGTTTCATGCTTCAATTGCTACGTGGGTTCGCGTCAGTTGGTATCAGAGCAAGACTCCAAAAATCAAGGTCATATTATTTTCTTTCTTTTGTTTGAGTCTTTGTTTTTCATTCTCCATGTTCTATGTGTTCCTCGATTTTTTCGTCTCCAATCCATAAAATTTCAAAACTTGTTTGTGTGCTAATTTAGCATCCAAATTAGTTTTTGTTTCTTTCGCTGGTATCTAAGTTGAATTTTCGAGAAAAAAAAATTCGGAGACTTACCGCAGCATACTAATTTTTTTGAGTCAAAAAAGAATTCAAATTCAAAAGTGTCCAATTTAAATTCAAGAAACACCTTATTAAATTCTCCTTAGTATTCTATTCAAAGTACCAATTCCTACTTCTCGTATCATTGTAGAGTCAATTTTTTTTACTCAAATCTTTGTTTGAAACTCTACAAAGATTAAATTTTGATTGAGATCGAATTAATTATTTGAAACACTTGCAAGAAATCATTGAGTGGAAAAATTCATAGTGAGACTAATAGAGGAGAAAAATCAAATTGAGTGATACATGAGTGTACACATGTGAGACAAATATTAAACTAGATTTAGGATGTCTGACAGGAATGATTCTACTTCAAATGAGAAAATAGTCAAGTCATCATGACAAAGTAGGTGATACGACAATTTGAAAGGTTGTTTGGTGATATGGGAGATAGAATGGAGAGGTAAGAGGCATGGATGGAGAGGTAAGAGGCATGGATGGAGAGGCAAGACATATTGCTTGTTAATTTACGTGGAAAACAACCTAGAGAAGTTGCTAATACAAGGATGCAATAGAGTGGATTTGGCTGGTAAATGTGAAATGTTAAGCATGAAAGGAGGGATAGAGATCCTGTTGGAGATAGTGTTGATAGAAGTATGGGGAATATCAAAATGAAAATTCCTTCATTCAAAGGAAGGAGTGGTCCGGAGGCGTACTTGGAGTGGGAAAAAGAAAGTAGAGTTGATATTTGATTACTACAACTACTCGGAGGAAAAGAAGGTAAAGATTGTGGTACTTGAATTTACCAATAATGCTATCATTTGGGGGCTCAAGTAGTAACATTTAGGAGGAGAAATAGTGAGAAACCTATTAATACATGAGAAGAATTGAAAGCTATCATGCGGAAGAGGTTTGTACCTAATCATTATTATAGGGAGTTTCATCACAAAATTTAAAGCCTCTACCAAAGTTTTAGGAGTGTGGAGGATTATCACAAGAAGATAAACATTACTATGATTAGAGCGAATGTTGAGGAGGGTAGGGAGGCCGTCGTGACCCAATTTTTGAATGATTTGAATAGGGCGATAGCTAATATGGTAGAGTTGTAACATAATAGCTATAAAGGTGGAAAGAAAATTGAAGAGGAAGGGGACAATTAGATATTCATCGGGTTTTTACTCTTCTTGGAAGTCGAAGTAGGATGATAATAGAGGTGATTGAGCTATTTCGAGTAGCAAGAACGAACCACCAAGGGGAAAGGAGGAAGTTGTTAGCAAAATTACACCAAAATGGACTCCCAACCTTCTAAGACTCAGGATATCAGATACTTTAGGTGTTTGTGATCAAGGCACATTGCTTCTCAATGTTCAAATAAAAGGGTAATTATTTTGCGTGATAATGGAGAAGTGGTGAGTGATAGTGATGGTGAAGATATGCCCACGTTAAAGGATGGCAATGATGTAGATGGAATAGAGTACTCGTTAGGAAGTGAGTTATTTATGGTGATGCGTGCTCTCAATACACAAATTAAATTGGATGATGTGGAGCAGCAACGAGAGAACATAATTCATGATAGATACCATGTCAAACATAAGGTATGTAGTATGATTATTGATGGGGGTAGTTGTACCACTATGGTTAGCACTACACTTGTTGAAAAATTAGGTTTAACTATGCTAAAACATCCGAGGCCTTAGAAATTACAATGATTGAATGAATGTGGGGAGGTTGAAGTTAATAGGTTAGTATTGGCGAGTGTATGATGTAGTTCCTATGCATGCCAGACAAATTTTGTTGGGAAGGCCATGGTAATATGATATGAAGGTGATTTATGACGTGTACAAAAATAGGTACAACTTTACTAAGGATTGAAAATCTATTACTTTTGCGTCATTGACACCACAACAAGTTTATGAGGATCAAATCAAATTGAAAAGTGTGGAAGAAAAAAGATTGAGAGAAAAAGGGAGTGAGATTGATTTTTCACAACAAGAGAGCAAGAGAGAAATTAGCGAGGTGGCTAATTGTAAGAAAAAAGAGTAGAGCTACAAAGAGAGTAGATATAAAAAGTCCTATGAGAGGAGAGAAAAGTCGAAAGTGAATTTCTTTGTAAAGGGAAGTGAGTTGAAGAGGATAGTAGTTGAGAACCAATTACTTATCTTGTTGGTTTATAAGGAGTCACTCCACAATCTTAAGGAATCTAATACACCCATCTCTAGTTTGACTATTTCTTTGCTGCAAAATTTGAGACGTGTTCCCAAAAGACATGCCTGTGGGCTACCACCCATTTGAAGCATTGAATATCAAATTGATTGCTTACCTGGAGTTGTCATTCCAAAGAGGTTGGCTTATCCGAGTAATCCCGAGGAAACTAAGAAACTTAAAAGGTAAGTGGAAGAATTGATGAGCAAAGGGTATGTGAGGAAGAGTATGAGTCCATGTGTCGTGACAATGCTACTTGTGCCAAAGAAAGATGGAACCTGTAGGATACATGTCGACTGCATGGCCATCAAAAATATAACGGTAAATTATTATCGTCCTATTCCTAAGTTAGATGATATGTTAGATGAATCGCATGGATCATGCATATTTAGTAAAATTGATCTTAAAAATGGTTATCATCAGATTAAGATGAGGGAATGAGATGAATGGAAAATCGCTTTTAAAACTAAATATGGGTTGTATGAGTGGTTAGTCATACCATTTGGACTTACTAATGCACCTAGCACATTTATGAGATTAATGAATCATGTTTTATGTACATTAATAGGTAAATTTGTAGTAGTTTACTTTGATGACATCTTGTATATAGTAAGAATCTAAATGAATGTATAGGACATTTAAGATGTGTGCTTTTTGTCTTAAGGCAAGAACAAGTTTATGATAACTTTAAGAAGTGCACATTTCTTGGTTACGTCGTTAATGCAAAGGGTATTGAAGTGGATGAGGAGAAAATCAAAGCCATTAAAGAGTTGCCAATACCTAACAGCATAACTGAGGTAAGAAGTTTTCATGGGTTAGCTAGTTTTTATAGTCATTTTGTTAAAGAATTTAGCACACTTGTCACATCACTCACATAAATTATAAAGAAGAGTGTAGGATCTTATTGGGACGTTGAATAAGAACATGATTTTAATACTATTAAGGATATGTTGTGTACCGCACTGATTTTATCATTATCTAATTTTAATAATACTTTTGAGATTGAATGTGATGCCTCATGAATAGGTATTGGAGTTGTCTTAATGCAGGACTGAAGGCTAATTGCTTACTTAAGTGGAAATCTAAGAGGATAAGCTCTTAACTATCCTACATATGACAAGAAGTTGTATACACTTGTTCGAGATTTGGAGAAATGAAGCACTACCTATGGCCAAAGGAATTCGTGATTCACACCGACCATGAGTCCTTGAAACATTTAAGGGGTCAATGTAAGCTCAACAAAGACATGCAAGGTGGATGGAGTTCATTAAGACATTTCAATATGTTATTCGGTACAAACAAGGTAAAGAAAATGTGGTAGTGGATGCTTTATCAAGGAGATACATACTTCTAACGTCTTCAGGTACCAAATTGCTAGGTTTTGAATATATTGTAGACATGTATGCTAATGATCCAGATTTTTCTAATACAAACGAATAATGAGATAAGGATGCTATAGATGGATTTTTTTAGGCATGATGGGTATTTATTTCGGGAAAAGAAGTTATGTGTTCCTAAATAATCAATGAGGGAATTATTAGTACGTGAAGCACACAGTGGAGGTCTAACGGGTCATTTTGGGGTTAGGAAGGCCTTAGAGATGATAGGTGAACATTTTTATTGGCCTAAGATGAAAGTTGATGTTGATCGGGTTTGTCGTAGATGCATCACTTGTAAAAATGCTAAATCTAACGTTTTACCTCTAGGTTTATATACGTCATTACCTATTCCTAGTGAACCTTGAGGTACATATTCGAGGTCAAATGATTTTGAAGAGGGAGGAGATGATGTGATCCAGGATACGAGGGCAAGTCCGAGCAAGGATCCATTGATCGTTGAGGAAGGACCTATGACTAGTTAGCGATTGCTTGTTCAATCAACAATGGATGAAACATTGATCACAATAAGCAAATGAACAAGTTTCATGTTGGGCTTGGAAGAAGAAAATAGATAGATCAACTTAGTTCAATTAATAAACAAGAAAGCTGCTCGGTACAACTAACGACCACATAGTTATATGGGAGGTGCGACCACATAGCCCCTTACAAAACTCAGTTGAAGGTTCAAGATACAACTATGGGGCCGCAGGCCATTAGCCTATACGACCGCATAGTTCAATTTAGGATGCAAATTTTCCAAATCTCGCGCAATCTTATATCTTAGTTAAATCTCTATTTTGTGATATCTTTTGTTAATTTAGAGTTTATTTTTTTATGGGTTTCATATAAATAGAATACATTGTAACACAATCATTTATTGATAGATTAATTACAAGGCATTATTGCTTTCTTCTTATTTTTCATCCAATTAATTATGAACATATCAAGATTGTCTCTTATGGCATTCAAAAAAATCGAGTGAGATTCTTGAGTCTTGTAATTACGGGGTCAACATATTGTCGGCGATTGTGTCGATTCTTTGGTTCAATATTTTTTTGAATCAAACTTAAACATTAATTCTTGAATTTCTTGGGATTGAATCATTCTTGTGTGGGTTTCGTAGCTTCAAATGCTACGTAGGTTCGCATCACAAACACTCCTAAACTTGAATATTTATTTGTGCTCAAATATAAACTATAACCTAAGTTACATAAAACTTTTAAACAAACATGGTTTGATATTATGCCTTCGGTCCAAGGACTAGAATTTTTGTATCAAACCTATGTATTGCTTCAAAATGACATTGCTAAAATTAATTTCTACTCATCCAATATAATAGCGATGTGTGTGTGAAGATTTATGTCAAGCATCATAAATTCATAAAGTAATTCAAGCCCCGACCTTCAGCGGTCAAATATTTCATTTCTTCACTCGTAAGATGCATAACCCCAAATTTATTCTTTTAAATTTTTTTCTCAATGTGTGATTTAAGGTTGAATTCATATACTAATCTTAACTCTCTCTAATTTGGTTATATTTTACTAATTGCAGCTCAACATATAAACAAAAGAAGATTCTCCTTATTTTTTACTGTTTCAACCTCCAAGAATTAACTAAACTAATAATCAAAGCATGAAATTCGTTAATTTTTTTGATTTTATTTTATTTTCACATCTTATGTGCGGACTTCTCTCCATTAAGCTTTTGAAATGACTCTTGTAAGAAGCTTTTAATCGATGACTTTCATTTCAGATGACTATATGAGACCAGGCTTTAGATACCCTTATAAGTTTAATAATTCGATTTATAAAGGCTCTATGAAGAGACATTTCACAATGATGCAACTTTTTTTTGGCCACGACTAATGGAACGCCCCGCATTAAACACTCATTTTCAAGAATTGACCTATAACTTAAGATTTTTACCTAATTTTCATCTTATTGGCGCTAGAAAATCTAATATTTAGCACACATGGAATCCACGTTTATCTCAATATCTCACTATAACAACTTAATTACCCATGATTTTCTTAGAATTGGTTTGAAAATGTATAATTTAGTGTTTATTTGGATTTGGCATCTAAGGTCCACTATTTTCAACCTATTCAAATTTTGAATCAAAATTTTCCTTTATGATGCAAAATATAAATTTTGAGCACAAAAATGCAAAGTGTCAAATGAATAAGCATAAATCAACCCCAATATGAAACTTTTTTACAATTTATAGCCTAACACATTGTTTCAAATATATGCCTCATACTAGGTAAGATTATTTAACCCACACAAAAACAATAATAAAGCTGAAAATAAGATTTTTTTTTTTTTAAAACGCGAACAAGTATACAAAATAGTAAAAAAAGACAACATACACAATAATTTTCACCCCCAAAATTATAACAGAAATTGCCTTCAATATTAAAAATATAAAAATTAAGGGCAAAGAAGGGAATTAAATACTCACTTGGTATAAATTTACAGTGATGGATGGACTAGTTTGAAAGTGGTGGATCAATTTCTATGTTCTTTCCATTGTCTAGTGTGTTCATGTGTTACATTCTTTTAAAAACATTAGAAATCATCATAATATGGAACAATTCATAATAAGCTTAAACACAATCTATAGGGAAATATGGAGATGAAGATAATTTAGACTAATTAAAAGCAATAAAGACTAGTAAATCACTAAAAGCAATGAAATTTTCTAATTCAATATTCTAGAAAGCAAAATAAATAGAAGGAAAGAAAATTGGGACGCCACCAAATAAGCCTTTTTTTTTTTATAATTATTAGCTTGTGATGAGTGTTCTTTACTCATGAGCTTCATACTATTTTAACTTAATTATTAGCTAGATCTTAGGAGTATTTAACATTTTTAATGTGTTTATTAGTTCATTTTATAAGTTTGGTGAGGTGGTATAAATTATTGCAAAAGTGTAGAAAACAAGGTTATTGGCATAAATCGAGGAGAAATAAGGAACAAAAGGGCAAAAGAGTCAATTTTCTACACAAAATAAAGAAAAACAGGGAGGCATATACCCAAGAAAGTGGTGCCCCGATGCCACAAGCCAGCAAGGAACATAACGACGCTACTGTGGCAGAGAGCTAGACAGAACGACCAGGAAAGTGAAGTGGCCCTGTTCCTATGTCGTCGAGGGGCAACCTGATGTCTACTAGGACACATTTTTGGCACATTTTGAAGCCCATTTTGGCACTTCAAGTCTAGAAAGGATAATAAAATTTGTCAATTTTGCCAAAACATCCTCAACTACTCATCTAGGTCTTATGGTGGACAAATTAGTTAGTTGTAAAATTATCTCACCTAAGCCTAACAATAAGTAAATAGCATAAGGCATGAGGTTAACACTAGCTCTTAAATTAAGAAGGGCTTGTGCAAACTCATAGCTCCCAATAGAGGTACGTTAATTTTTATTAGCTTAAGGTTAACCAGTAGCTTTCAAGGTAGGATTGAGAGCTTGAGGAAAGGACACTCTACCAAGATTTTCCACTACCTCTTCACTAGGACTGCTCACTTCAGAATCACTAGAACCCTTTTCATTTTCCCTAGACTCCCTAGACTTGTTGATTGGTTCTATAACCTTCCCACTTTGAGTGGTGATAGCATTCACTTCCTTAAGCTCTTTTTCTTCTGAACCTGAGGTTTGAGTCATTTGTTGTCCATTAGGATTTGATTGAACCTGAGCCGGAAACTTCCCACATTCCACTACAGCTAAAGCATTAGTCAACTTAGACATATGACTTTTTTATCTCTTTATTTTCCTTAACCACTTGAGTGATCGTAGTCTCAAACTTTTGATTGGTCTTGCCTTGTGTCTCTATAAAAGCATGTAAAGTGTCTTCTAAAGAGTACCTAGAAGATGTGGATTACTATGAAGGTGTATTGAAAACTCTAGATGGTTAGGCAGGTTGCTGGTTTTCTAATTTCTAGCTGAAATTGGGGTGATTCGGCTACCGTTGATTGTAGGTATCAGAAAAAGGAGCATAGGGCTTTTTATACATACCTAAAACATTGCAGGGTTCCTCATAAACCCCCATCATCTCAACTAGAGTGGAACACTCTTGCATTGGATAATCAATTCCTCCACACACAACAAGGTCCAGAGGACTCAACACGGGCAACATTATGTGTAGGCTTTGAGTTCTTAACATGTAAGGTTTCAAGTTCTCTAGTAAGGGCCTCTACCTTAACTATAAGACTATGCTCCTCCCTAAGATGATAAATACTTGTACTAGAAGAGTTTTCTATGGGTCGTGACCTATTAGTATTATCAGAAATGCTAGGTCCAGTCCAAGTATGAGCTATTTCAGCAACGTCATCTATGTACTCCATGGCCTCATCTGGATCTTTTTACAAGAACTCACCATCACACATCATCTCAACAAATTGACTCTCCTTAAGTGTTAGTCCTTCAAAAAATTAACTTACAACACGCCAACTCTCATAACCATGGTCAGGACAAAGCACTTGTAACTCTTTATATCTTTCCCATGCTTGGTATAAGATCTTACTATCCTTTTGAGCAAATGAAGAAATATGCTTCTTCAGGGCAATGATGATGGAAGTATTTGCTAAAAAAGGCTTGAGTCATTTCACCCCATATTCTAATTAAATATGGTCTCAGTGCATACAGCCAGCTTTTTGCTCTCTTTAAGTTAAAATGGAAAAAATTTAAGCATGATTGCATCCGTCGTACCATGTTGATTGTGGAAGGTTGCAATCACCTCCTCAAATTCTCTAATATGCACATATGTGTTTTCACTTTCAATTCTGTGAAAAATGAGAATAAGTTAAATCATTCCTTAATGCATGATGGTATGGATGTGCGCGTGGGATGAAGATAATCCCATAGAGTTCTATCAGGCACATCCCCATGCTCACTATCAGTCATGGTGTTGAGTAGTGTGGTGTTCATGACAATTGATACAGTGTCAAAGATAGGGTTAGAAAGAGATTCAAACACTGTAAGAGGTCCTTCAGCGAATTCTACATGCTCGCCTCGATTCCTCCTCATAAAACACGAAAACAAAACTACGTGAGAATAGAAAAATAACAATAAAGAGAAGTAAATTAACTAAAGAGTAATAAAAGAACGATATCACCATTTTTTAGTTAATCCCTTAGTTTCTTGTATCGTCTCTCCGGCAACGATGCCAAAATTCTATTACGCCCAAAGAATAATGTGGTGATTACAACACAGATTCGGGGTGTCGATTCCATAGAGATATAGTAAAAAACTTAAAGGATCGAAAACTGAATGTTCTTTTAAAATCTTAAAATTTGTTTGTTCGAATGAAATTAATATTGAGCTTGAAATACTGAAAGAATGTATTTGTTGGAATGAAGTTAAAAATCAAGTTTGAAAGAGTGAAGTTTTAGAATTCCCTTTAGCTGGATTGGATCATTCAACATCAATAATTCATTTTTTATGACACAATTAGAGATGTTCAACCTAGTTTTTCTAATCGGAAAATATGTCATTTAAACCCGTTTATTCAATTGTAATTCTAACGGTTAATCCTCCTGCTATAGCATGCATACTTTTGTTTATTAAAATCAGATTAAAAAAAAAAACCATATACTCAAGCATAAAGCAGTAATGAATCAAACCAATAAACATAAATAAATGAGATTATAGCTTAAACGAATACTTCAATCATCCGATAGAAAAAGCCCGATTGATTCTTTGATAAAATTAATAAAAGTTATGTCAATCTCAAAATGACTTTGTGAAAAGGAAGTCTTAACCATTGAATTGTTTTAAACATGAAAATCAAAATTAATGAATCAAAAAGTGTTGAAATCACCGAAGCCAGTTAAGTTCCTTCCTAACCTCACCAAGGTTTTTAGCTCTCCATGGAATTGTTAATCATCTCGTCTTGTTTTTTTCGCCTTGGTTTCTCCTCCAAAATTCTTATTCATCTCTGTTCCTCCATTTTAGACGGCTCTAGGGTTTAAATACGTTCCCTAGATATTGTTTCCTTAAGTGTTCCATTCGTAGAAGGAAATCAAAAAAATCGCGTCAAAACACCAACTATGTGACCGTATAGTTAAACTCATTGGGTCGTCTAGAAGAGTTGAATGTGGTACTAGAAATCTCCGAAGCAGCTCCTGCGACCGCATAGGAATACTGCTATGCGATCGCATAGCTTAGTGCATTTCTCAATTTTTGTGTTTTGGTCCTCGAACTCCGTTTCGTTTTGTGACCTCTTTTGCTACTTCTTCTTCCAATGCTTAATTCCTTAGCTCAATTTGACCTCGACATCTTTGCATCTTCATTTTCTCTTCCGGTTTATCTTTTGGTTAATTGCATCTTGGTCTCTGAACTTTGCTTTTCCTTCATTTTTCGTCTTTTTCCACTTGTTTCTCCTTATTTTCGCTACATTCATCATGTTGTCATGCAAAACGTAAATTACATAAAATTAAGTTATATTCCAACACATTAATCAATAATTGTTCATGTTTTGGTAGTAGAATAAGTGTGTAAAAATGCACTTATTAAAAACTATAAATCAAAAGGCTTCATCATCCATCCAATACATGAAAGATTTCACCTAGCATTACTTAATGAAAATTACACAAAAGAAAGAGAAACGACTTCTCCCGAGGCTAAGAAACTTGAGAAGAACGTGAAACCTTCAATTCCTTGCTTGAAATTCGACCCCAAAAGATGCAAATCCCCACTTTGAATGTAAAAATCTTCAATTTCTTGCTCAATTATGATAAAAACCCGGTTATCTTTTGTTTTGAACATGCTCTTCAATTTATAGGATGTTAAAAAGATTACATTGAATTGTTACCTAAACGGAATAAGGCAAATCAGATCTTTCCCCCCATTTTGTGATGAGGGACGTGCCTAGACACAGCCAAAGTGCGCAACTGGCTTGTTTGGGATGACTCAAGCCCCCCAGAAGTAGTTGAGGAGCACGCCTCGTGTGGTTTCGAAAGCCATATAGAAATCTCGGCAAAACTTTCTCTTCCGTTATCCTATTGAGGTGATTCAAAGTGCATTGGAAATCTAATTTAAAGAGATAAAATTCTTCTAGAATTATCATTTGTACAATTAGAATGTTTGCTACGCCAAAAATGGGACTAATTCCGAGACATAAAATTCGGAGTAAACTTTTTCGACTGGAAATTGATGTGTAATAATACTTTGACTATTTTTCACCATTTTGACTTCATTTCTCATCCAATTAACGCACATCTCAAATTTTTACCTTGAGGTCTGATAGAAATTTTAAATATTTGCATTTTAGTTCCCGAACTCTGAATCTTTTACGGTTTAGCCACTTTTCTTCAATTCCACCATTTATGTCGATTTGTATCTAACAAAAACAACACACATAGAATTAAGTTACAATTTATCAAGATAACCAATAAATACTCTAACTTAAAATGCCCAAATAAGTTTACAAAATACACTTATGAAATCCTCTATCCTAATATTGTATACATACCTTTGTATTGGATCAAAAATAGATTCGGTGAAATAGACATGTCCGTGAAAATGTAAACTATTTAGACATGAATGAACAGACATGAAGGACGCTACACAGTAATTACATGCATGGATCAAGGCCTATTAATTTGGCTTTTCTTAATAAAGAAACAAGAAAAAGATATAAAGGCTCAAGTACATATCAATTTAGCCGAAAAACATATACTTATAGTTGAGATATTCTTTTGGCATTTCCAAAGTTTGAAGACATGCTTACAAGTCTCCAAAAGATACATCAATCAATATATGTGAGTTGACAACAACTGAGGTTGTTTTTTTTATGTACACAAATGTGAAGATTCAGAAAATTTAGGAGTCATCAAATTTGGCAAGACAAATATCAAATGAAGATTTAGAAAAAAAGAAAAAAGAAAAAAAGCACACATCAGATTCACTAAAATAAAGGAATTCTTGTGTGTTAATTTCATTTTTTATTACTAAACTTTAAAGCTAAAATATATATTAAAAAATATAAGTCAAAGTCAACATTTAATTTTAATTACTTATTTCATGGGACCCTAAAATTTTCATCAACACATTCCATTGACTTTTATCATAATCTACTAAAAAATTGATTTTTATCAAAACAAACAGGGGCTTAATGAAATTAATTAGGTTAGTACACAACTTTAATTTATCTCAATTATATAATCGAACTTTAATTTCTTTTAATGTTAATCACTCTGTTTCTTACTAAACTAATGTCGGAATCTTTATTATCCCTCATTTCTCAGTAAATATATATCCTAGTAAAATCGTAATAGCCAAATCTTGAAATTGGGGATGAATAGAGATCGAATATGTTCCGTCATATCGGATTGATTATCCTTAATTTTTTAAAATATATTTTTAAAATTTTTATGGAAATGAAAATAATAGGTTCATCGTTCTCCTAATACAAATAAGACTAGCCTAAAATGTTATGAGAAAGAAAACAAAAGAAATATTGAAGAATCGACATCACCAAAATAAATCTTGAATTAAATCTTCGTGTTCTCAGAATAGATCTTCATGTTCTTGCCTCCTTCTATGCTCCAAAACCTCTTAAAATTATGTTCTCCTGCATTCTGGAAGGCTCAAGGTTTTTAAAGGAAGCCATAAAATTTGTTTTCATAAGAATTTTATTGAAATAAGGAAACCAGATTTTTTTCCCTCTTCAATGTACTATGCGACTGCATAGTACACTCACATGCGACCGTATAAATCAGTTGAATTCTCCATGGAATTCTTTGAAGCACTACATGCAACTGCATAGTTCAAGCAAACTTCCATTTTTTGAGTTTTGGTCCTCGAACTTCGTTTTCTTGTTTCTTCTTCTTCCAACACTTCATTTCTTCGCTAAATTGGTGTTCCACTCTTTTCACACCTTCCTTTTTTCTTTCGGGTCATCTTTTGTCTATTTATACTTTGGTCCCTAAACTTTAATTTTCTTCCATTTTAGTCCATTATCCACTTCTTTTTTCCAAATTCCCCCATGTTCATCAATGTTATCTTACAAAATATAATTTATATAGAATTAAGACATATTCCAATATACTTTGCCAACAATTATCCATGTTTTGTGGTCTAAATAAGTGTGTAAAACACACTTATCAAATCATTTAAACTTGAACAATTGTTTGTCCTCAAACAAACTATAGCTTAACTCCAAACATGGTTTGACAATCTGATGTGTCTCAGGATTGGAATTTAACTATCATCACAATGAATAGTTTCAACATTACAAAATCAAATCAACCTCTACCAGTTACATGCAAAACTTGATGTGTGTGGGTGTAAACTCATGTAAACGTATAAAGCTCATGATTTGTTCAATTCCCACCTATAGTATTCAAATATTTCCTTTCTTCTCTCGAGAGATACACATCCCCCAAACTTATTCTTTTCACTCAATTTTCCATGGGTGCATCCTATGTTGAGCTCATTTAATTCTACTCCTTACCATCTCTTTGTTTAGATGGATCTCACTATCACAAGTTCACATTTTAACAAGTCAAGATTTTCCTATATTTTTGACTACCTCAACCTTTAAGACTAAACTAAGTTACTTGCCTCGTATCTAATGTATAGTTTTATCAACCAAATATCTTGGGGCTAAATTAATGTAGATTCTTTTTTTGCAAACATTTTCTCATTTGCTTTCTATATAACCCATGTAGCGAGTTTTAAGCTAACAACTATCAAGTCAAATGATCATAGGGCACCAGATTTTAAACTCTTACAGACTTATTCACTCGATAACATACATGCATGAAAAGATGATTTTGTTCACATATAAACTCGTGGTATGCCCCTTTTCTGTTAAACATTCAGCCTCTAAAACCAAGCCCTTAACTCAAGACTTTCACCTAATCTTCGTCTCATTGGCTTTAGACAATCCGTACAAGAAAAATTTCATACACGAAACCCCTACTCATTTCAATGTTCCCTTATAACTGCTCAACCATCTCCAAACTACTCTATAATTGGATTATGGATTGAGACAATAATGGTTATTTGAGTTTAACTTACTACATTCAATTCTTTTCTAAGTAAGTAGCCAAATCACTCACTTAATGTGTAAAACATGAATGTTGTGCACAAAGAATGTCAAGTTTCACATAAATAGGTATTGACTAATCTAATCATGCAATATTTCCACATTCATAGTCCACATTTATTCCAATATACACCATTATTGCTAGCAAGATCACCAAACCTAGACAAGCACACAAAACAATAAGCAAACACTAAAAAAAAAATTAAATAAAAACTACGAATATTTTTTTTCACACGAAAAATCACACAAAAGCAATAAATTTCACAAAATATTAATGAATAACCATGGTGTCATGAAAATTCTTCTGCCATCCCCCAAACTCATACAACATATTGTCCTCAATGTGTAGAAAATTTAGTGAAATGTAGAAGTTTAGGACAAAAAAAAAAACGTACCAAAATAAAGGTGACGAATATTCCCGTGATCAATATGGATGTGACGGTGAGGATGGTGGGAAAAAAGTAGAGCCAGATGTGCCATCTGCTAAAGGTGGAGACAGTCGTGCAAGAATTTACTACATCAACTCGGATTGTTGGGCGAGCTCTGTCTGTAAGCCTCTTATAATGCCAAAACCCTCGTTAAGCAGTCATGTATGCCCTGAAGTAATGTCGACTGCACCTGGACCTCAGTCTCGAGACTGCCTAATCGGTTCCATATCTCATTAGCCCTCAATTGTATACCATCAACTCCGATCTCAACCTCTCTCCTTACAGCCAAAGACTTCTTACTAGTAGTAGTAGTGAAGTTCTTGGTAATCAGGATATGACTTTGCATAGTCTCGATATCCGCACCCATTACTCCAACAGCCTGTTGAAGTCTTTGAATATCTTAGCTAGAGTTGATCATAGTAGCGAACATCCATCTCGACAGTCGTGTATCGACATCACTATGTGATGGTAGAGCCTGAGGCATCTCAACATCGCCGGCTGTTCGACCCTGCTCAGCTGGTTGCTGTCTAAGGCGCATTCTCTTTACTTTCTCTCGATATTTTTCCCAAGGTCTTTCATGATCCTCAAATGTACTGTGTTTAATGAAAGTATTGGGTCTATTTGGAACCTCCCCAGATGGGATAATCATGCTTGAGCTCTTGCAAATCCCACTGATTAGGCTTGAGAATATCAACATACGATGTCAATCTCCCCAAATCCTTTGAGAGTGAATATGATCATATAAATGTTGCCAAATCAGTCTTCTTACCCCTCACAAAGTGGTAGATGAATCCAACCTTGAGATCAATGAATTTGGTTCGATGGGAAGTAGGTTTAATATTGTGGCACGTGAACATCCATAAAATAGCTATGGAATGTGTAAGCTCAATCTGATGCTACTCTAGAGTTTGCAATGGCCAAGCATTCTCTCTCCCAAGTAAGACATCTTCGACCTCGTGCTAAGGAAAATCACTTGGAATTGGGACGACATTGTCCCAGGTGGGTTGATAGTACTCATGTATAACCTTAGGTAAGAACATAATCCATTTGTCCCTCACCCATGTCTCATGTAAATGCTCGGATCCAGGGATGTCTATTTCACAGTTGAAGTTGGCATAGAATTCTTAAACAAGTCCTTCATATACGGGGTGTGGTCTCTCCACCACTTTTTTCTCAACCACAATTCTGCAATAAGGTCACAATCTCAAACCCTGGAAGTTTTTAGATTAACCTGCCTCTCCATAAGTAATGCTCAATGGCTGATGATATCAAAGTATCTAGATATGGACTCTTGATTCAAAAACCGTCTTATACTCCCATCCAGTCCTTTGGTATGAACAATACCAGAAGTGGAGGCAACTTTCTCCTTTCCTTTAGCGGTTCGCTTAGGAGGCATCCTGAAAACACAAACAAAATTGAAAGTATTAATCTCTTTGTGATGCCTAAATGAATGATATTACACTTCACAGTAGGCTAATAGCATGAGTAACTAAATCTCTAAACTTATGTCAAAGGCATGTATACAACACTTGTACTAAAGGAATTCAAGTAACAAAACCAAACAAAGAAAAAATGGATGTAACAATGCTATGCTCGTTGAAATATTTAATGAAGTATCAGTATTTTCCTAAATAAAAATCAAAGTAAGGCTCACAAACCCAAAATCAACTCAAACAATGAAAATTATTTATTTGAAACCATGATCAACCAAGGAAGCTAGCCTCTGGGTGTCGGCAAGAAAAACTGAAATTTTCCCGAGCGATCTCTGGGCATATGAAAGAGGACATAGTGATCTTACACATTCAAATTTGATGTCAAACGGAGGTCATTTGGATTCGATGAAGGAGGGACGAACTAGGTGACGTTAAGTGACTTGTGGTTAGCAATGCCATGCCTATGTGTGGTCAATTTGGGTTTTGGTGATTTCCAATACATCTTCAATGAAGTTCAACACAAAAAGTAATCCAAAACACATATCAACAATGTCAAATTCGAAATTATTCCTCATTCAACCCAAATGTTCACGTAGATAATTTATCAAACACATAGTAGGCATTTCTAGTTAATTCACCCTTGGGAGGAAAATTGAGTTCAAAATCAAGCCATATATACTCACAAGTCATTCCCAAACCTCCACCCATCTACCTAATGACCAACTCCTCAATCAAGCTATTTTATTCACAAAACTATAAAAAACTCCATTTGCATAAAAAGAGGGCAAAGAGAGATGTGGCCATACCTTTAAGTTCCTTGACGAGGAAGAATGGAAGAAATGCAAGTAAGATTGATGAATAGGACACCTGTGTATAAGTGCCGTGGACTTGTGAAATACAAGGTGAAAGTGCATGCAAAGTAGTGGTGTACGTCGTGTGTGTAAAGAAGAGAGAGTTGTTGTGTGTTGAAGGGTTTAAAATGAAACCAGATTTATTTTTTCTTCGATTGACTCTATACCATAGAGTAACATAATGCTGTTGCATAGAACAAAAATTCAGGGCTAATTTAGGCCTTGATGCTTAGCTCGCGACCACATCAATGGAAACTCTATGAGATCACATAGAGTACTAATTTTTTTTTAATTTAGGTTTTTCATCTACAATTGAAACTGGCTTCCTATCACCCACATCACAAACTTATTGTCTCGAAATGCATGATTTTTACATCGAATCAACTAAGTACCACACCAACACCCCAAACTTGTGCACAACACTTGCAAACCAGTGTGGTTCAACCGTTATCCATTAACTTTAAATGTTTACATGCTGTCACGAGTGATCTCTATAGCCTCATGTGGAAACACCTTGTTAATTGCGTATGTACCTGACCATCTTGACCTCAGCTTTCTTGAAAAAAGCTTGAGTCTTGAATTGTATAATAGGACTTTTTGGCCTACCTCAAACTTTTTTCTTTGAATATGCATGTCGTGCTACTTTTTGGTGCGCTCCTTGTAGAGTTTTGCATACTTATAGACTTCAAGTCAAAACTTATCCATTTCATTTAACCGAAGTAATGTCCTTTCACCAGCTATTTTCAAATCAAAATTTAAGTTTCTGACCGCCCAGTAAGCACGGTGTTCCAATTCAACTAGAAAGTGGCACACTTTTCCAAAAACTAAGCGATAATGAGACACGTCGATAGGTGTTTTGAATGTTATTCTGTAAGTCCACAATGGTCGTTAAACTTCATACACCAATTTTTCTTGAAGAACTCACCGTCACCTCAAGTATCCATTTTAATTCATGATTAGAGATTTCAACTTGCCCACTGGTGTGAGGCTGATAAGGAGTAGCTGTACGATGTTAGATGACATATTTAGACAATAAGGACTCAAATTGCCAATTGCAAAGGTATTTGCCCCCATCACTTATGATAGCTTTAGGTGTACCATAATGGGTGAAAATGTACTTTTTTGGAAACCCAATCATCACCTTAGCATCGTTGGTTGGCAATACTACTGCTTCCATCCATTTGGAGACATAATCAATTGCAACTATAATGTATTGATTTGAGAGCAACGGTGGGAATGACCCCATAAAGTCAATCTCCCACATGTCAAAAAGCTATACCTCTAGAATGCTATTTAAAAGCATCTCGACCTTTCTAGAGTTGTTTTCCGTGCGCTAGTATTTGTCACACTTTTCATGAACTCAAAAAGCATTGCAAAAGAGTGAAGGATAATAGAATCTAGATTGTAAAACTCTAGAAATTGTCTTTGATGCTCTAAAGTGCCCTGCGTATGCAAATGAATGACACTCCTCCAATATTTGAGATACTTCATCTTCAGGAACACATCGCCGAATAATTTGATCTATTCCTCATCTGTAGAGAACGAGATCCTCCCAAACATAATATTTCAAGTTGAAAAAGAATTTCTTTTGCTGATGACTTAAATGTTCCAGTGGAATGATAGATTTTGCCAAATAGCTTACTATATCCGCATACCAAGGTGCCTCTTCACACTAAATATCTGCTCATTTGGAAAAATCTCATATATCTCTACTGACTCCTTCTGCTTTTCGAGTTCAAGTAGAGATAAGTAATCGGCTACCACATTTTCACTGCCCTACTTGTCCCTAATCTCCGATCAAATTTTTACAGAAGTAATACCCAACAGACTAGTCTTAGTTTAGCATCATTTTTTGTCATCAAGTATTTTAAGGCGACGTGATCTGCGTAAACTATGACCTTTGATCCAAAAAGATAGGATTGAAATTTATCAAAGGCATAGACTACAGTTAGAAGCTCTTTATCAGTGGTAGCTTAGTTGATTTGTGTGTCGTTCAAAGTTTTGCTTACATAATAGATTACATGGAATATTTTGTTCTTATACTATCCTAATACGACCCCCATGACGTAATCACTCGCATCACATATTAATTGGAATGACAAACTCTAATCCAGTGCAATGATCACTGTTGCTGAGGTCAACTTTCCTTTTAAAGTGTTGAAAGCCAATCGACATTCCATAGAGAAGTCAAAAGTGATATCCTTAGCTAGCAAGTCGCACAGAGGCTTTATGATCTTTGAAAAATTCTTAATGAAGAGTCGATAAAACTCGGCATGCCCAAGGAAACTGGGAATACCCTTAACTAATGTAGATGGTGATAAGTTCTCAATAATCTAGATTTTTACTTTGTCACCTCTATTTTGTTAGCTGAAATGCGATGTCCTACTACAATGCCCTCATGTACCACGAAGTGGCATTTTTCCCTGTTTAATACCAAGTTTGTCTCTTTGCATCGCTATAATACCAAGCTCAAATGCTCTAAACATTCATCAAAAGAAGACCTAAACACCAAGAAGTCATCCCTAAAGATTTCTATGAATTTCTCCACCATGTCAGAAAAGATCGCCATCATACAACGCTGAAAGGTAGTAGGAGCATTGCACAAACCAAATGGCATCCTACGATACGGTAAGTAAATGTACCAAAAGGGTAAGTAAAGGTGGTCTTCCCCTGATCATCGAGTGCTACTGGGATCTAATTATATCCAGAATAGCCATTAAGGAAGTAGTAGTGAGAGTGTCCCCGCCAATTCTTTTAACATCTAATCGATAAATGGAAGGGAAAAGAAATCCTTTTGAGTAGCAGCATTGAGTTTATAATAATCAATGCAAACTCTCCATCTTGTAATAGTCCTGGTGGGAAATTAATTCATTTCTTTCATTCTGCACAACCATAATACCATGCTCCTTCGGCCCAACCTGAAGTGGACTAATCCATGCAGTGGTCTGATATTGGAAAGAGATACCGCATCCAAGAGTTTCAACACCTCTGCTCTGACTACCTCTTTCTTGTTTAGATTTAGCCTCTACTGACCATCTACACTTGGTTAGAAATTATCTTCCATGAGAATTTTATGCATGCACAGTGAAGGGCTGATCCCTTTAATATCCGCAATGGACCATCCAGTGGCTGTCTTATTATCTTTAAGTACCCGAAATAGCCTCTCCTTCTCCACTTTGCTGACTAAATGTGAAATAATTATTGAGAATGTAGAGGACTCTCCAAAATAAGCATATCAAAGATAAGGTATTAGTTGCTTTAGTTTCAATTTAAGGGGTTGCTGAATGAATGGTAAGGGCTTTGTAGGACCCGTTCCCAAGTTCTCAAAATGGTGTTTATGCGTGTATGATGGATTGGTATGCAAAAACCTTACACATGCCTCTATCTCAAGAGAATTAGTATGAGTAGATTGAGAATATACAATGCATGCCTCATATTCATTTGACGATTATGTAGCAAAAATGTGTCTTAAACCACCTTCTCAATCATATCTATCTCAAAATAGCTATCCAACTCAATAGAAAATTTCATGGCTTTGAAGACATTGAAAGAAATCTGCTTTTCACCAAGTCTTAAAATCAGTTGATCCTTCTAAACATCAATAAGAACTCTTCCTGTAGATAAGAATGGTCGACCTAATATAAGTTGAACATCCTTATCTTCCTCAATGTCAAGAATGAGAAAATCAGTTAGGAAGATGAATTTTTCCACTTTAATCAATACGTCTTCAATTATCTCTCTTGGATGAGTAAGAGATCGATCAGCTAGGTGAAGAATTATTGTAGTTGCTTTAGCCTTTCCTAATTCGAGTTTCATGAAAATAGAAAATGACATTAAATTAATACTTCTGCCTAGATCACATAAAGCTTTATCTAAATAACAATCTCCAATAGTGCAAGGTATAGTAAAACTCTATGGTCTTTTAACTTTGGAGGTAGCTTTTTCTGGATCTTGGTGCTACACTCCTCAGTCAACATCATCATTTCATGTTCCTCCAATTTGTATTTGTTGGATATGATATCCTTGAGGAAGTTGATGTAGCAAGGCATTTGGACGATGCATTGGCAAAGGAAATGTTGATATGGAGTTTCTTAAAGACCTCAAGAACTTTTTTGTATTGTTGATCCAATTTGTGCTTTTTCAACCTCTGTGAAAATGGAATAGGAGGCTTGTAAGGATTGATAGGAAAGTTTATCTTAACCCGAGGTGTATTTGAACTCTCCTTAGAAGATGCTTTAGTTGTCCATTCAGTTTGTTCTACATGCTTCTTATCTGAAAAATGCATTGTTTCCTTATTGGCAATCGGCCTCTTGACATGTATTTTTGATAATTGTACCCCACTTCTGATTGTTATTGCTTTGGCATGTTCCTTGGGGTTGATATTTGTATTGCTGGGTAATAAACTTGGTGCTCTGCCAGTAATAGAAAATGCCATCTGGCCCACTTGAGTCTCAAGGTTTCTAATAGCAGCACTCTAATCTAGGAGAGTTGTTTCAATTTCCCTCATGAACTGATTATTAGCTTCCATGTATTAATTTGTTTTTTCCATAAATTTCCCAAACATTTCTTCCAACTAAAACTTCTTCTCTTGCTGCTTAAACTGATCCTGCAGCCTATTCTGATTCTGATTAGTCCAAGAGAAATTTGGATGCTTCTTTTAACCTGGGTTGTAAATATCTGAATGTGGATTATTTTGTAGATGTTGTCCCTATTGTGTAAAATCCACTTGTTCCATTTCTTGTGCTAAAATAGGACAATTTGTTATATTATGATCTGTCTTACACTCTTCACAACTTGACTTCTTTGCTTGTGCTGCATTGACTGTCTGTGATGTACTCTCCACCTTATGAAATAATGATCTATTTTCGCAAATAAAGCTGAGTGAGCATCTACTTCATATACACCCGACGCTTTCTTTTGAACAACTAGCTCATAAGCCCTTCATGGCTGAAGTAGTAGCCACTGTCTTGAATAATTTCAAAGCTTCATCAATTATTTTTGTAGATAAGGAGCCGATAGACGAAGAATCCACCATGCTTTTGAAAGATAAAAGCAATCCCACATAGAAATATTGGACTTGGAGTCCTCCGCTAATACCGTGATGAGGACACTTTCGAAGCATGTTCTTGAACCTGTTTCAAGCTTCATCAAAAGATTCTAATTCACTTTGATGGATGATAGATATATCATGCTTCAACTTTGCTATCTTGGCCAATGGGAATAATTTTATTTAGAACTTTTGGGCTAGATCATTCCACGTACTGATACTGACGATGGGCTGAGAATCTAACCACTCAAGTGCGTTGTCATACAAAGTGCATGGAAACAGCCTTAGTCTAATAGCATCATTTGAAATACCCTGATATCAAAAATGTTGACACATCTCCAAGAATCGAGAGACGTGCATATGTAAATTTTCTTCAGCTCTGCCATAAAATTGATGTCCATTCTGGAATAGATGTATAGAGTTGGTCTTCAACTGGAAATTTGGTTGCCCAAACAGAGAGTAGTCAATGCTAGGTTGACTCTGAATGATTTGTGGTATTATGAAATCTCCAACAAACATATTTCCCTAATCAATAGCTTCATCTTCATTGACCTAAACTGCTTGATCTTTTTGCTCGTTAGCCATTTTTACTTGCTATTTTTGCTTTTTTTGTTGTGCTGCTCTTGTTTCCCTTTGTATACGATGAAAGGTGCGTTCGATTTCTAGATCAACTGGAATCAATTCACCGTCAAGCGACCTTCGGATATAAGAATTGAAAGAAAAACAATAGTAGCACTCAGATAAACTAAAATGGAAGGACTTAAATAACTAAAAATGTTCGAATTAGTGTTGAGGTAAATAAAATGAAACCCGAGTTCTATCTCTAGCAATGACAACAAAAAAACTTGTTTACGAAAATATATTTCGAATTAAAATCACCCTAAATGTACAGTTTGTTAACAAGTAATAAAATGGAGTTGAATCCAAGTATCATTTCATAGAGATTGATTTAGTTCAATTTTAATTATCGTGACCTTAACCAAAACAAGAATAATGTGATGTGTTTATGACTAAATTATATCTAAACTAATCTATTTATGCAATTATCAGTAAATTAACTAAATTATGTTGAACGCAAGTTAATGTGTTTCAATGAATAACAAACATACTAGGATCCCGCATTCCTAAGCAATAATCAGTTTTAACCCTAATTTTACACGTTGACAACATGATTGAATTTGACAAATCAATGTTCCTATTTTATTTAACAATCTCTCCTAAGCAATGTTAAACCTACTTTATACATGATCTAACTGTATTTCTATGATAAATACGAACACATAAAAGTACATAAATTTTAATGAACACTTAAAAATTCACATAAGACATAACAGTATATTTCTATCCCATATCGGACCCTATGATAATTTATATATGTCGAACCCATTTTCCTTCTTTTGAATGTATAAAATAAGCCACCAAATTCACACAACTACCATGCACAATAATTGTGGAGGAAAGAAAATCATATAAATCAATCAATATTCAAAAATGTGTTTTTAATGTCACACATATAAAATTAAAGATTAAAACTCACATTACATGGTTCATCGTTCTCCTAGCATAAAGAAAACTAGCCTAACATGTTATGAAAAAAGAAAACAATAAAATTATTGAAAAATCGACATTACCAAAATAAATCTTGAATTGAATCTTCGTGTTCTTGCTTCCTTCCATGTTCCAAAAGCTCTTAAAAATATGTTTTTCTATGTTTTGGACGACTCTAGGTTTTTAAAGGACTCCATAAAATTTGTTTTCATAAGAGTTTTATTAAAATAAGGAAATCAGAATTTTTCATTCGTCAATGTACTATGCGACCACATAGTACACTCATATACGACCACATAGATCAGTTAAATCCTCCTTGAAATTCTTTGAAGCACTATATCAACCGCATGTAAGAAGAACTATGTGACGACATAGTTCAAGCAAACTTCCATTCTTTGCGTTTGGTCCTCGAACTCCATTTTCTCATTTCTTGATCTCTTTTCCCGTTTTTTCTACTTCCAATACTTTATTCCTTTGCTAAATTGGTGTTCAATTCTTTTCACATCTTCATTTCTTCTTCCGGGTAATCTTTTTTGCTATTCGTACTTTGATCCCGGAACTTTGGGTTTCTTTCATTTTAGTCATCTTTTCACTTCTTTTTCCTCAATTCCACCATGTTCATCAATGTTATCCTACAAAACATAATTATATAGAATTAAGTCATATTTCAATATATTTTCCAACAATTATCCATGTTTTGTGCTCTAAATAAGTATGTGAAACGCACTTATCACAACCCTACAACAAAAGAAATTGCATGTCGGCATAGATGTCTCTTTTTGTGGAAAATCAACCATATTTTACCAAAAATTCCCTTTATGGGGAGATAGGAATAGCAGGAAAAAAAACTTGGATTACTGGCGATCTACTACCTACTACAGTTTTAAACTCTCTTAGCCTTACTATCTCTCAACCTGAAATATTTGTTCAAGGTTTTAAAAAAAAGGACTTTACTTGTTCTCAGTTTCCAAATAGAGAAACATCAAGGATAGGGGGAGAAATATCATAATCGAACACTGAGTTATGGGTTTATACTCGAAGAGGAACAAAGAATAATAATTTGCCTATCATACTAGCACAAGACTAGTCAGAATCACCGAGCAATGGTCTAGGTAATCCTATCATCTCTTTTTCTGTACCATTTAATAGTGTACGATCTGATCTTGATCTCCCTATAGCAGTTAGGAAACGAGTTAGAAAATGTACCAACCATCCAATCACAAAATTCATAACTTATACTAAACTTTCCAATAGCCATGGAGCTTTTACCTCTAAGATTACCCACCTGTTTGTTCCAAGAGATATTAAAGAGGCACTAGACGATCCAAATTGGAAGTTGTATAAAAGATTAATGCACTTAAAAGAGCGATACTTGGGAAGTAGTTGATTTGCTGAGAGATAAGAAGACTATGAAATGTAAATGGGCGTTCACAGTTAAGTGTAAAGCAAATGGTAGTATAGAAAGATACAAAGCTAGACTTGTGGCAAAAGGACTCACACAGACACATGGAATATATTACCAAGAAAAACTTACCTCTGTAGCCAGGGTAAACTTAATCCGAGTCTTACTATCCTTAGCAATGAACTCCAACTGGCCTTTACACTAGTTAGATGTAAAAATGCATTCTTAAATGGAGATTTGGAGAAAGAAGTGTTCATGTGCCTACCACCAGGTTTTGAAGCAAAGTTTGACCAAGAAACGGTTGCATATTAAAGAAGTCATTATATGGTCTTAAACGATCTCCTAAAATGTGGTTTGAACGCTTTGGGACATCGGTAAAAAGTCATGGGTAAAGTTGCTATATTAACCGTCTATGTAGATGACATTATCTTGACAGGTGAGTTGTTGAGACTGCAGAAAAAACTTATTGATGATTTTGAGATCAAAGACTTGGGTCCATTGAAGTATTTCCTTGGTATGGAGTTTGCTAGATCAAAAGCAGGGATATTTGTTAGTCAACGAAATTATGTATTGGATACACTCGATGAAACAGGGTTACATGGTTACAAACCTGCCAAAACTTACAACCGTATTTCCATGATCACAATATCGAAGTTCTAGCCAATTTTTCCCTCAACCAAGTATTACAGAAACTTGACGCATCAGGAAGATAGATGAAATGGGCAAGAGAAATGAGACATTCAAAATAAGCTATAAGGGGCGATTTGCAGTAAAATGACAAGCATTAGTGAATTT
The DNA here is from genome assembly GCA_903798375.1 of Fraxinus sp. D2006-0159. NCBI lineage: Eukaryota > Viridiplantae > Streptophyta > Magnoliopsida > Lamiales > Oleaceae > Fraxinus > Fraxinus sp. D2006-0159. The sequence continues at coordinate 3,275 of CAIGRQ010166105.1, read as the reverse complement.
CATTGCAGACTATAATAAATTCTCATTCCTGAGCAGAAAATGTGGAAGTTATTCGTGGATGATTGTTAGGAAAAATTGGTGTCGAAGCAATCATAGTTCTGACTAGCCCGAAGGGGCACAATCTGAATTGTGCATTATGGCTAACATTTAAGGTAACTAATAATGAGACTGAATATGAACCCTTCTTAGTTGGCATACAATTGGCAAAGAAAATGAATACTTGGTGTTCGGTAAAATTTCGCAAGCGTATGGGATCGTTAACAAATAATAAATAAAGTGAGTTTAGTGTTATCGTCCCACGAGGATTAATGTTTAATTTTGATCTACTAGTTATTATCAAATTCGATAAACTGTAACATCAAATAAACTGTAACATCAAATGAGATGTGTTTTGACTTTCTAATCTAATTTTAACTAAGAAAGAAATTAAGAGTGGTTTTTAGCAAATATGTGATGAATTTATTGGATTTATAAATTCCTCTATTAGTGTTATTTCCAATTCTTGACACATAAAAAGTAGTCTTAATTTCCTAATGTTAATGACAATCAATAATCCAATTTTATTTAATATCCTTTTCCAACAAATGTCAAACATATGCTTAACATGACCCAATCTTATTCCCAGTCCAAATTCATATGAAAAACATGCATTTAATAACATGATTATTTCACGTGATTACACATGCTATACATATTATTCCTAATATCTATTGTCCATGTGTTAAATATGCAGTGTTGTGCCTATTGTGAGTCTCTCAACAATATGAATAGGCAACAAGTTATCAAATTGTGATCAAGCATTCAAACAATGCAATGTAGATACATAAATAATCAAGAAACTCAAGAAATTACTAAATTAACGAGTCTTGAATTAAAACAACAACTAATAAGGTTCATTGTCCATCCAATACCATGAAAAACTTCATAGCAGGAAAAAAAAATCACCCCAAAAACAAGAAAGATGGAAGTAGGAGAAATTCACATTCTTGGCTCAAATCTTGAAATCGGGTTATGAATTTTCAAAATCCTTGCATGATTGACATTGAACTAATGCATAGACTTGTACTTCGCTTAGAATGTCAAAAGACTGCATGCTAAAAGATACCGAGATAAGAAAAGGAAAAAGAAGATTTTTTTCTCGTTTTACCTTGGGCAATCACTTAGGCTTGTCGCGAGCATCTTTCAGTATTTTTATCATAACTTTCTCTTTCGATATCCGATTGAGGCGATTCAAAACTTGTTAGAAATATAACTCAAAGGACTACAATTTGTTTAGAAATATTTGAATCTTTACCATGTAAAAATGGGTCTCAATATGTTGAAAATTCGGAGCATAACTTTTTCGGCTTGAACTTGACTATATTTCATCATTTTAACTTCTTTTTTTATCCAATTGACACCTAGCACTCTTGAATCTCAATCGTAATTTCCGTTACAACTATTGAGTATTTTCACTTTAGTTCTCGAACTTTGAATCTCTTATAATTGAGCACACTTTACCATTTTTCCAATTCTTCATTAAATCATGAGGGTTACTTATTGAATGTAATATATAACAAATTATGATTTCATCAAAAAAAATCAACTAGAAAACACCATTATTTAAAACTCCAAATAAGTGTATAAAATAAATTTATCAAACCCCCAAACTTGAACATTTGTTTGTCAAACAAAATCATATTCTAACTTATAACAAACATACAAGCATGCAATGCAAATTACATAATTGGTGGCCAGTCAATCAGGTAATGCAATAAAATATGGTTAGACAACCTGTCGTTTGTCTCATGTATGAAATCATGATATTAAATCTATAAATAAATTGCATTACCAAAATCAATATTCACTTTTCCAATGCAAAACTGATGAATGTATGTATGTGTGAAGAATTAAGTATTATAACATCATGAACTCACAATTAGTTTCATTCCCAACCCTTAGTGGTCAAATTTGTCATTTCATCACATGTAAGATTTGTGCACTCCCAAACTTATTCTTTTCACTCTTTTTGTGTGTGTGATCTAAGGCTGAATTTCATACTTATCCTCACCACTCTACTTTAAATGAATTTCACTAATAGTAAGTTAACACTTCAATAAACAACGATTTCCCAAATATTTTATTGCTTCAATCTTTAAGACCTAACTAGGCTAATAATCTCTTATAAAAAATTAACTTCGTAAACAAGTGTTTCGGGCTTAACCGAGGCAAGTGGTGCGCCTTTTATTTTATACACATGCTTTTTCTGATTTTCTATTTTTTTATTTGCAGCATTCTTTCCATTAAACTTTCTAAATGATCCATGTAGCAAGTTTTTGACAGATAACTCACAAATAGATGACTGTAGGGAAACATGTTTTAGATACCTTTATAGGCTTAATAACTCGAGTTATAAAGGCTATGAAGAGATGTTTCCAAATATATATAATTTTTTTTTGTCTTGATTAGTGTAATGGCCCTCATTAAATGCCATATTCAAAAGAATCGACATCTACCTTAAGACTTTGACCTAATTTTATCTCAATGATCTTAGACAATCCATACATGATTTTTCACACATAGAATCCTCATTCATATCCGTATCTTCCTACTACAGTAAAATCACCCCAAACTATGCTAAATTGGTCAAAGGATGTATAATGAAGTAATTTGGATGTAGCATCTAAGCTCCACTTTTTCGACCTATTCAAATATGAATCAACTCATTCAATCATAATGTCTAACTTAATTCAAATACACAAGTACTATCATGTTTCACATAGAAAAAAATTGATCAATCTTAACATGAAACCTATTTGCAATTCATAAATTAATACACGATCTCAAATAAACTCATAGTTACTGATCAAGCCATCTAACCCACATAAGCATATAGATAAAACAAGAAAATATATATTTTTTTCGAAATATTTCAAATTTCTCAATATTTTAGTATTTTTCTCATGATAAAGAACATACAATAACACTCAAAAGCAAAAACTCAATAATTTCTACCCCAAACATAAAATAGACATTGTCCTCAATGCCTTAAAGCATAAATAAGCATATAAAGGGAGGGGAAAAAATGAAGAAAATACTCCCTAGATTTATTAGGAGGTGAAATGTCATGGCATGAAGTGCAAGAGCTATGTCAACGAGCCGAGCTGAGCCGGAAAAAAAAAAACTCGAGCCGAGCCCGAGCTTTTTTGGGCCCGATCTGAGACCAGCCAAAAAATGAGATTTGGCCCGAGCTTTAGCGGGCCGAGCAGAGCCCGAGCTGGCTCGGGTTTTTTTTT
>CAIGRQ010166095.1:0-10234 GCA_903798375.1 Fraxinus sp. D2006-0159 | reverse complement strand
GGGGGGGGGGGGGGGGGGGGGTGGGGGGGAGGGTCGGCAATGAATCTAGTCCAACTGTTAATTGATATTTTCTCCCATGAATTGCTACTTCGAGGAAATTTAATGCCAACCAAGTCAAAAGAGCTCCATAAGCACCATAGAAATGCAGGTGAACAGCCAGCCTGCATCGGTGTCAAAAACAATTTATTTCAAGAAGGAATGTGACGATTATCAAGGAGGAGATCATATCATGATAAGTTCTGAGTACATTTCAGTTCTAATAACAAAATCTCCTTAAATATGCTGTATAAGACTCGTACTATTAATTTTACAATATTCATTTGCACTAGCTGCAAATTTTAATTCCAAAGAACTGCAGAACTTCTATCAGTACGTGATATTCTACAAGAACACTCCAACCATGCACCTGAAATATTCACATCTTAAAATTCCTCACGATTATTCCGCCAGTTTAATTCTTGCAGTTCATATGACTGAAGGAGAAAAGGAAAACCATCACATTCCTTATATACAATACATTATTTTTCTATTTGATGTTTCGTTAGTTGCTTCATAAGTCATCTTGTATAAAATGAAGCCAGATAAGCACTGAGCAAATGCATTGCAATAAAGATGGAAGTCATCAAATTTGCATGGACATGTTATAAGTGCATCTATTCAATTCAGTTTTTCTCAAATTTGAAATATTCACTACATCTTAAAATATCCTCACGATTATTCTGCCAGTTTAATTCTTGCAGTTCATATAAAAATAAAAATAAAGATGATACAAACGACTGAAGGAGAAAAGGAAAACCATCACATTCCTTAGATACAACGCATTATTTTTCTATTTGATGTTTTGTTAGTTGCTTCATAAGTCATCTTGTATACAATGAAGCTAGATATGCACTGAGCAAATGCATTGCAATAACGATGGAAGTCATCAAATTTGCATGGACATGTTATAAGTGCATCTATTCAATTCAGTTTTTCTCAAATTTGCAATGACGTTTAATTATTCAAGTGCCTTCAAGAGAACCATCACTTCATTCCTTAAAAGTCCAAGTTAGTACCTAAAAATGCAGTATGAACCTGAATAAAACTCTTTTTGGGCCTGTATTGCACTATTAAGGAGTAATTGGGGTTTGATAAATAAATAAACTCTTAAGATAGGTCTGATAAAGAACTTTCATGTTACTGAAGCAGCAGCTAGGCATTTTGTTAAACTGGTGCATGTGCTATGATGAAAAAATAACTAGTAATGGCAGCAATAAGTAGTGAATGCAGATCTCAAATATATATTTATATGCGTAACAGATTTACGCAGTGTATCTATAATTATTTATATATTACATTTTAAAAAGAATGAACATTTAAAAGAACACATCAGTTACTCGCTAAAGAACCGTATAGCTTTGCAAATCGAGTTTTGCAGTTGATGAACACCCAAAAAAATGTTGGACTTAAATAAGAGCTATGCTTGGAAATAAGCTATATACTTCTTCCTCCAACATAATGTCAATATTGACAAATCAAGATAAGCCTGAAATTTGGTTAACCATTTACAAAGATTAAATAGAGATACCAGAGACTGGCTGTAAGTTTTGTCAAATCTGTGAGAAAGTGGAAGACTGAATTGTCCAATAGTTTGTGCCAAGAGAATGTGACTCTTACATCATCATTAAGCCTTTGGAAGCAATTGAAGCATGCCTCCAACTGTGGCCCTGGAAAATGCAGGGAATTGAATGTCGATCAATAACATTCTCAACCAGAAGATTATGTGCTGCCAAAAATGTATGGAGAAAATCAAACTAATAATAGTTTACAAACATTACTTAATCAATGGCAAAGAGCATTAAGTAGCGTCATGCAACTCAAAGCTAATCACATATGAGTGAGTTCATGTCATAAACTCCATTACAGTGAGCAGAAGAAGAAATAAAGACACTTTGAATTATTAGCTTCTAAAACATCTAAAAGATGTCATTTCCTTTATGACTTTAAAATGATATGATGCGTGGCTCTTTGGAATGATAAATATGCGAATTTAACAGAACAGTTCTTGGGGTGCAGGCCTTCAAGATATGTTTTCAGTTTTCATCTATGCACTGCACACAGTAGGACTTCATAATAGAAGCATATAGTTTCAACAAGTTCAAACTGGTTGAATGTTACAATACATATCTGACACCAAAGGGCTAAACAAAATGTTATTATATTGAAACCTGCCAAACAGGTACATAATGCTTCCACCTATATATATATATATTCTCATGCGGTATAGTTGTTTTACAACACTGTTACATAAATGGAACCAAGAAAAAACGCATACCAGCCTGCAAATCCAGAAAGGAATGTAATAGATTCATTTCTTTGGAACAATCGTCTACATTATTTTATCAATAAGAATTTGAGACATTGTCATAGTTACAAAATGTCACAGTCTAGATAATCGTAGAGATAACAGCTAAGACAGAAGATAAACAACGTGGCAGGTCATCTTTCTTACAATGGTGAACCAGAAATGAAATGATTAAATCCTATGACAAACTAAAAAAATAAAGAAAAACACTGGTTCTACATTATCTGACATGTGTACCAGTTTTAGCGGAAATTAGATACTTCAGCTCCATCAAATGTTCATCATTTGAAATGTGGAGCATAATACGAAGATTTGTCAACAATGCCTCTTTGTCCCAACTTAAGGGACCAGAAGCATACAACGCTTCCAGAGTGCAACGATAAGCATGCAACTCTAACCTATGGATACTGGCTTCTATTTCTTCTTTTGGGAGATGTAGACCATTTTTTCCCTCACAGCCTGAGCCTGGACCATAACACGACTCCGCATCACTACCAGGAGTATCTGTCAATTGGCATGGTAGTGGTATGATATGACTATAACAGTTGTTTGGACTGTGATTAGTAACACTACAACTGCCAACAGAACATGCATCACTATCAGAATTATTAAATTCTGAGCTTCTCAACCCACAGTAGCCATAAATATCATTTTGTTTAGGCGTCTCCATTTGATTATATCCATATGATCTATTAAAGGAAGCGTGCATGTTTTTTTCACCCAGGATTTCTCTTGGGTAAGTAACAGCATCTACCTTTTCAATAATGGGGCCAGAAACCACCCTATTCTTCATTTCTTCTTTCTCAATTGCTCTTATCTTCTGGACATGTCCATTATTTGCTTCAATAACAGATGAGCAGTAAGGGGACATCCTCTTCAGGGACCTTGAAGATACTAGATGAGATTCCCGTACTCCAGCATCATTCTGAATGTGCATGGAATATTTTTGAGCTTGATTTTTATCCATCGCATTAACTTCAGGGCCCTGGAATCTCTTCTTTTGATAATAATCTGAAGTCAATAGCTTGCTAACTTTTCCATCATCATCATATCCTCTGGAACCCTGCAAGCAGGAAGCAATAAGAGATCAGAGATTGCAAAATTGAGAATAATGGGTATTTTTCTACCAGAGAATTTAGAAGGAATCGGGTAAATAACATTAAAAAAGGAAAGTCTAAGAAAGCAACATTGACACTGTTGTGTGGTTATCATAATATCGGGTCAATCAACTAACATCAAGAAATATGTACTGCAGAAACTAAGAAAGTAAAGTACCTGTCCCATTAAAATCCATTTGTCATTGTGCCATGTTTGTCTCATCCTAGCATCTGATCTATTGATTATTAATTCCTCTGAGCGCCCAAGAAGCCTTACTAAATATTGATCGCCATTCAAAACCTTCAAGATCACGGCAATCTTCCATGAACAATCATCAAACACCTCCACAATGCTTCCGGCTGTGCAATTCTCCAAACCTTCCACGAGAGGAGGGCATGGCCTCAGAAACTTCCTCGGTACCCTTTCCACCATTGGCCGAGTTGCATTCCCTGGATAACAATCATATCCCACGTCATATGTATGGCCATTGACAGATAGTATCTCAGCCATATGCCACGAGACTGGATCCCCACTATTATTCATAACTTCTACTTTATTCCCTCTTTTGAGCCTCATTGTAAGCAATATAAAACACACAAAATCACAACCTGTCATTGCCATGAAAACAATATATCAATTAACAACATAGTTATAAGAGAACCATTCAATAGATGTGAAAGAAAAAATCCTGGTAACTGATAAAAGGTAAATAAAAACCTCATCTGCATCTTATAGCATAATAGCAAATAAAAACTAAAATTTTAAAACTTCTTTTCCAGAAGAATCAACTTTGAAAATCCAAAGATATCCCCAAATATTGATTGGAAATAAACCAAAATTTAGATCTTTTGGGTAAATGAGGTAACCATTTTTGACAACTTCCAAAAATCGGTAAAAAAAAAAAAGTTCAAAACGCAACAGCCCTCCTTGAAATCATCGCTCTAAATTAATCCATAAACTGAAAGATAAAATCATTCTTCAATCTTTCTAAAGAAAAAAATAATTAGTATTCTAAACAAAGATTGAGTTAGTTACTATATCTACACAAATTAAACTTCTTTAAACATAAACTCATTGAAAAAATAACAATAAAAAATATAAAAATAGAAACAATCCTCAAAAAAAGATTTAAAATTTCAATCAGCAGAAAAATGAATTAATACCGTAGAAGATACAATATATTACAGAATCCCCAAATAAAAATGCCAAAAATTTAACCAATTGAGAGGTTCAAAGCCCCCAAATTGAAACCCTAAAACTACGAAATTACTCACCTGTAATCAAAATTGGAGGAAAAAAAATCGATCTGAGAACTTTCCTATCGTGTTGTTTGATCTCTGGGGATTTATAAATCACACTTTGAGAATTTTATTTTGTGTTTTAGGGTTTGTTCTTTGGCGTGAGGAAAATTAATTGGGACAAATGAAAATTAAAAAATGTTTGTAAATATGAGGTGGAGGGTATTATTGGAATATTAAAATCTCGGTTCAAAATTCGATCGATACCAGAAAAATGGAAAAGAAAGTAGGGGTGCATAATGCACGCCCTCGTGTTTACTAGAGATTATTATTAAAATAAAATAAAAATTGATAAAAAAGAAATGTGGTTGAAAAAGTTGTGAATCTCATAAAATATATAATTGAAATTAATTGTTGAATTAATTTATATTAAAATCTTGATTTTAATATCTATTAAAGTGGATTTAATACAGTCCATGTTTGAACTCCATTTTTATCAGAATTTGACGGTAAATGTATTTGGAATATTTATTTTTCTATGAATGTGCAATTAAAAAACAATACATAAAAATTTACGTGTAATATTATTTTATGAAATAATGTATTGTTTTTTGAAAAAATGACGCCCAAACATGGGCATAATTTTACATTGGTAAGTTAGTTTTTAATGTTTTATATTATTGCACAATTAATTCTTAACCATGAAAGTTTTTAGTTAAATTTATCGAGTGAATTTCCCAAAAGAATTTTGTTACTTCTACATAAAAAATGTATATCAATGATTACCGAAAATGATGTGGATGAAAAAATTAATTGTTTTTTAAACTGACAAATAATAGAGTGTCATGTAACATTATGTAATCTATTATATAAATCATAAAACATGCATCAGTTCGACTTTAAACATCAACTCACATGAACAGATCAAGGATAAATTAATTTCACTATCTAATAAGAGCCCAATTTATCCAAAGCCCCAATGTGAAAAATTTACATTTTACTTTGTTCTTTCTTATGAAGAAATATGTCAATAATAAATAAACATTATAATTACTTTTTAGTTAGTAATATTAAAAAAAAAAAAAATAGTTTAACAAATTTAAGTACGTCGATGATACTCAACAACATAACATTGGTGCTTATTGCTGATGAAGGTGTGTTGGTGTTGGTAATCACCAAATTATTGTTGTCGATTATTCCATCAGAATTACCAATAGTTATATTGTCCGCGATCACGGGTGAAATCAGAACATGTTGTACGACAATACCGATATTGTCTTTAACGCATATAATGAATACTGGAGGCAAATGTGCCCTGAGTGCAAAATATGTTCGGTCATGCAGCTCCGTAAGAAAAGATGAGGCTTCAAGTCTCGTCAAATCTCTTCAAGCATCTTCTGGAGAAATCATCAATCTAACTTGACATAGTGTGTGCATTTAAGAGTTTAATCACATGAAGAGCAGCTTTCCGTAGGGTTGTGAGGGATAGAGACACCTTGATATGGCTGTTGAAGAAAGGGGCTGATTTAGTCCCCTCCTTCAAGTTGCTACATGTCAGAAGCTGGAACAAACATAAGTTGTTGCCGATGAGGTGCAAGCTTGATGCAATTCTGGTAGTCATAGTTGATGAACACAGAGATAACCAAGCTACATCAAAGAAAGGCAATGGAGAGTTTGGTGGAGAAGACATAGTCGATGTTCTCCTGAGAATGAAGGAAACTGAGGAACTCGACTTTCCCATAACAAACAACAACATCAAAGCTGTTATTTTCATAAGTAAAATGACATTTAAAAAGATTTGGCTTGTTTGATATGATGGACTATTTATAGTATTAGGCTGTATTTTGACGCTTACAGTTATAAATATTGCAGGACTCGTTTTCAGCTCAAACCAGACCTTATCAACAACGGTTGATTGGGCCATGGCGGAAATGATGAGAAATCCAGATGTGATGGCAAAAACGCAAGCTGAAATAAGACATACTCTCAAGGGAAAGAAAATGGTCGACAAGGGGGATATTCAAACACTGAAATATCTAAAGTTAGTTATCAAAGAAACTTTTAGGTTGCACCCTCCAATTCCTTTATTCCCAAAAGCATGCAGAGAAGAAATAAGAGTTGATGGATACACAATACCTCTAAAATCCAAAGTCCTGGTAAATATTTGGGGCATGAGAAGAGATCCAGCATACTGGGATGACCCCAAAAGCTTCAAACCAGAGAGATTTGAGAATAATTCCACCGATTTCTTGGGAAATAACTTTGAATATCTTCTGTTCGGGGCAGGAAAGAGGATTTGTCCAGGCATGATCTTAGCCAATCTTTATCTTCCTTTAGCTCAATTTCTCACTTCGACTGGAAACTTCCAAAAGGAAAGAGTACTGCTGACAGACATAATTGAGGCAGACGGAATAGCTGTATCGATGAAAAAGAGCCCTTCCTCATACCCACATCCTACACGCCTTCCATCAAAGCAAATTAATAATCCAAGAATAACAAGGCTTATTTAGTCAGCGGATTCATGTTGCAAATGATGAAATGAAACCCCAAGGTGTTCGAGTATGTTGATAGATTAAGTTTTAACTTTTCTGCCATTTTATTCTCTCAAGATATTTATGGTCATAGCTCCTCATTCCCTACTTCAACAATCCGATTTCTTGGGCATAAAATTCTACTACCTGCACTAGGAGCAACAGAGTAAGCTTGTAAAAGGCTATTGTTGGGATTATGTACAGTTTCCAATTCGAAACTATCACAAGACATTTATGTTTCATTCAGATATATTTTCGTTATTGCCTACAAAATCGTGATTAGTGGAATCCATATTCTCAAGAAAAACTTCCAATACAATGTAACATTATGACAGGATAAAACATGGGGAAAAAGGAATTTACCATCGAGGCAGCAAATCGTTTTATAACTCTCCTTTGGAACAAGAAAAAGAAGATTATAAGTCATAATTGTTATGGTTTGGTCATAGAAATCTCCAACAGTCAACCTGTAACTTTCCACTTGCTAGATCATAAGTTAATTATCACATGACCTCTATCGAGCATTTCATGATGCAATCAACAACTCTCCTGCAACTCCCTTCCTTCTAATATCAACCACTTACGTACAAATAAAAAGAACATAGGATTTATCCTTTTTCATTGAATCTCCTCCAAGACCTCTGAAAATGTAATGACATCGAGCAATAGACCATGGGTAAGCAACTCCTGGTATGTATCCAAAGCAAAAAGTGCACCCCCATCCTCAAGAACAAACCAAATTGAATATCAACCCACATCTCATTTTTCAGCCTCCTTCACAAATCCACCAAACAACGAAGATTGGGGAGAAAGCCACTTCGAACATAAACATTAATATCCGCCTCCAAAGCCATCAATGATAAATCATGTGCAAGCAGGACTAAAACCCATCTCCACCAACTTTTTCATCCTTTCTTTTGCCTCAGCTGTTCGGCCAAATTTGCACAAGCCACGGATGAGAATGTTGAATGTGAAGTTAGTAGGGGCAATCCCTAAGCTCATCATATGGTCAAACATTCCAAGTGCTTTTCCACTCTCACTTCCATTGAAATATCCCTGAATCAAAATACCATATGTGACAAAATTCACTTTAAAGTTCTTTTGTAACATTTTGGAAACAAAATTTATTGCTGCATCCATATTCCCTTTTCTACAGTTTCCCAGAATCATATTGCTATACACATTTGCAGTTGGCTCAACTCCTTTATCTATCATCTTATCCCATATAGCATATGCTTTGTCCATCATACCTACTTTACAGAACCAGGATATGAAATTATTGTAAGTATATACATTTGCAATGCCTGTCTCAACAGCTACATCAAAAAAATTGGTTGCATCCTCCATCAATCGAGCTTCCAAAAACCCTTTAATTAAAGAATTTACAACACAGACGGATGTTGGAATACCTGCCTGTTTCATTTCCTTATGTATCTCCTGCACCTTCTCCATATCTCCACTCCTACAGCACCCTTCTAAGATGACCGAATAAGTGATTTCGTTTGGAGTAAGTTCATCTTTAATCATATTGAACAACTCTAAGGCACTGTTCAAGTCACCATGCAGATAGCACCCCTTCATCAAATTATTAGCAACCCTCAAATTCATCGGATGCCCACTTCTAATCATCTCATCCTTAAGCCTTATGGCCTCGACTATATTCCTTTGCTTCAGACAAGTACAGATCACACAAGTAAATGACTTCCCTGACACAACCAACCCCTTTTCCTTCATCTCCCTCAACAAGGAACAACCTAGTTTATCGTCCAGTTTCCTACAAGCAGCCTCAACAGCTGTTCTGTAAATAGATGCGTCAAGCTTAATTTCATTACCCCTCGCCTCCATGAAATAGTTCTGAGCCTCCTCTACCTTACCTACTTGCAAACACGCAAGCATCATCAAATGTACAGTTGCAGAATCATAACTCTCTGGTCTTAAAATCACACATCTAAACAAACTCTGCGCCTGGCCAAGCATATTTCGCTCAACCAATGCAATCAATAAATTTTTTGTATATGGGATCCACGGCATCATACCACAAATAACCATTGTTCTGAAACAACCTATAGCATCCGTATACCTATGCCCCTTAATATAAACATTTAATAAGTAATTAAATACCCGCGGATTTAACTCAAAACCAAATCTTTTTGAGCAATTAACAATGCGACGAACAATAACAGCAGCCGAGAGTACTGAATCGCTGCAGACGTAGTGATAAAGCAAATTCTTAGCCACACGGCAATGTTCAGGAGACTTTACCAAAATGTGCAGCAAGACTCCCAACGGGTCAGCGGACCCGGATGCAAAACCGTGATTTTTCTCAGCCCACTTGTAGTACTCGAGGGCAGAAACTGGGTCATCATTCCGGGCTAAAAGGGTTCCTATGACAATGGTCTGTGTTAAAACTCTATTTTCCGATATGGGTTTTTGAGAAGTTCGGATCTTGACAGAAGTTTGGGGGTCTGATGTAGGTTCTTTGCCAATATCGTCAGTGTTCGAGGGGAATAGTTCGGAAATTTTATAAAGGGAAGTGGAAGGAGAAGCCGATGAATTAGATTTGCGAAGGATGAGAGAAAACAGTAATCTTCGAGGGATCGTTGAAGAAGAAGATAGTAACTTCATATTACTTGTTCTCTTTTTATTTTCTGCTAGTAGAAAACCCTATAAACCCTTTTTCAAGGTTTCATTCAAGAAAATTTGCCAGCAACTTTTATTAGGGAAATTGGCAGTCCCTAGCCGATGGGGTAACTGTGTAAGTCCCAATTTGCCTTCCATTTGTTTCAAATTCTTTTTTGGGGGAATTGATTAAATAGCCTAATTAACAATAGTTTTTGGTAAAATGACCTTTTTTGTTAAAAATATTATTTTACTCTTAGTGAAATATATTGTAGGTTATGTCCTGTATCTTTTAGTTATTACTTATTAGATCGTTCGGGATTATATCTTACAATCTTACTGTTTGGATCGTAGGTTCTTAGAACTAATTTTGGAAATTTTAGTTCAATATTTTCTTGTAACCA
>CAIGRQ010166038.1:0-12747 GCA_903798375.1 Fraxinus sp. D2006-0159 | reverse complement strand
ATATTTGTGTGTAAAATATTTTATTGTGTGTACATGTAATTGAAAATAAACATGTAGAAAAATAAGTTTTAATTTAATGATTATCAAACATGGGCTTAACATATTTTTTTCATGTCGATGACTAATCAATTTAAATATAATTTTTAGAAGTAGAGTATGGAATTTGCAACTTATTAAGCCCATGTTTGACTTCCATTTTTCTAAAATTCATCTTCTTTTTTTCTCAAACTCAATTTTAATGTGATTCACAATTTTTAACAATCTTTCAACCAAATATTTCATCAAAATTTATTAAAATCTATTATAAATCTAATTTTTAGCTAAACCAAACAAAGGTTATATGCATTTGTTATTAAATAAAAATGGAAAATTAGTTTGACTTTCCAAACTCGGAGGGTCAAACCAACTATTTTAGAAAATTAGGGCCCCGTTTGGTACGGCTTAAAATCCAATTAAAATTGAAAATATGGCCGTTATTGGNTCCAAGAATATATTAGGGTGAGATAATTTAATTAAAATCTAATTTTAATTAAATACTAAATTAAAGTCAAACTTTAATTTAAATTGAATCAACATTTTAATTTAGGATAAAACTCCTAAATAAAATAAAATTCAATTTAGGGTCAAAAATTTAGAGCCTGTTTGGTACGGCTTAAAATCCAATTAAAATTGAAAATATGGCCGTTATTGGGTCCCACCTGTCTAATAAAAGTCAACAATAACGGCTATATTTTCAATTTTAATCTGATTTTAATCTCTACCACACACCCCCTAGAATAGATTGAAGATTACTTATGAAATACTAATTCTCTGAAATATACAGTATCTTATAGTTAGAGATTTTTTTAAAGCTTATTTTGTTGATCCTTCCATCTAATGTCATGTTACTTATCATTAATCTTTCAATATTTTCGCAAATCCCAAATTCCTATTGGGCCGTTTTTCCTCCATTGGGTTAGGATTTGTAGCTAATCTTTCCACTACATAGATGTTCATTTGATTAGTACCAGACTTTCCCCCCTATTTGGCACAAATCTTTATAGCTTGTTCGGGATAAATTTTTTAAAAGGAACAAGACATTGATTTTTTTAAAGAATGTATAGTTGAATAGTAAAAAAAAATAAAATTTTGAGTTCAATAAAAAGTATGATTTAAACTTATTATTTATTATGATTCATATATATTATGACTAAGGGTGGGTATGTATTGGGTTGGGTCGATTTTTTCTTCAACTTAAACTCAACCCAATAAAAATTTAATCCATTACAAACCGTGTAAATGTTGAAACTCAACCCAAGAATCGACCCAATTCGGTTGGGTTGGTTCTGTCTGAATGGTTTTGACTGGTTCGGTCTGATTTTGATCACCCCTAATTATGACTCTCACCACTTATCCTTCCAAAATTTTCTAAAAAATTACTAATAATCAAATTCGAACGTATGCTTAATAATTATGGCGCACTACGTAGAGGGAAACAATGAAACTTGGAAATGTACGAAAATATTACTACATTTTCCACTAAAATATGAACGAGCGCAAATCTTAAGTAATAATAAAAGGAATAGTTCATTCATTTTTGAATAAGAATAAAATCACATATACAAAAGTATTCTCGAAAAGGGTATTGTCCTAAATTTGTAAACTAGAAAAGGGTATTGTCTCCTAAATTTGTAAGCTTTTTCGACTCTGTCTGACTAATAAATAAAATATTGCCAAAAGGAACTTCAATTTTGGGGGCGCCATGTTTGACTTTTTCAACAAGTTTGACCAAATAAATTGGGGTCCGGTCAATTCCCGTGATTTGAATTATCTCGTTCACCCGCATCCAAAAGGAGATCCATAGAAGACTTTCTACCACTTTTCCTTAAAAATCCATACAAATTCTTCAACTCTTTCATGGGTTGAACCGACCCGTTTTGACTTTCCTTCCCGGACTCGTACGATTCCTCCATCTCCCGACCCGACCCGCTTCCGCTCAGCTTCCTTGTGACCCGACTCGCTACGTTGCTCTGCAAAGCAGAAATAACGGTTTTCAGAGCCCGGGTCGGTGAGCTCCGGTTCGATATCATGATTTCACCGATCTCGGCCGGACTCAAACTCGCACCGATTTGAAAATTTTCTTCAACCTGAGAGAATAGTTTGTGATCTTTCAACCCTAAATGACTACTGGCTAAAGTTTTGAATGCAGAAAAATCGCAGAGAGGAAAATGTATATGAACGTCGATTCTTCCAGGCCGGAGAACATTTTGATCGATGTTTTCTTTACCGCTCATTGTGAAAACCATAATCCGTTCTTCTGAAGAAATTCCATCCATGAAGTTCAGAATCCCTGATAAGCTCGCAGCCATTGATGTTTTGCCCAAATATTGATCCAGATCTTCGATGACGATCAATGAATTGTTTGAAGTTTGTAGCAAGAGATTCTTCAGATTCGAATAGTTTGCGATTTTACTCAAATCAATTTCATAAATATCGTAGGACAGAAACTTCGCCATTGCTGCTATAAAAGTGGATTTTCCGGTACCTGAGGGTCCGTATAACAAATAGCTTCTCTTCCAGACCCGACCCAACCGATGATAATACTGCTTGGACTTCAAAAAGGTTTCCATATCGGATTTGATTTTGGTTTTGAGATCTGCGTCCATTACAACTGTCTCCATTGTTGCTGGATGAGTGAATGGAACTGATCTCCACCGTTCATTTCTCTGCATTTCGGTCTCTGCGTTCACAAACAATCTCACCTCCTTTTTCTTCTGCTCAATCTCATCAAACACTGTGTGAATATGCTGCATATATGGAACCAAAATTCTACGCTTGTCTTTCTTCCTGATCTTCAGAATTAGCGATTGTAAGCCAGTTTTTGCGCACTTTTCGTTCATCCAGTAAACCCTAGCGCCGAGGAAATTGTCGACAATAACTTGATTCTCGTCCAGAATTATATTTATTTCTGTAGATTTATTACCTGAAAAGAGGTTGGCGAAATCGGAATCTTCAACACACGGCAATGAATTCAGGTATGCATAAACTTGTCTGTGAAGTTGATTCTCCTGCATATTTTCATTGAATTTTGGCACTTTGTAAAACTGATACACGTAGCACTTATCTTCCAAACTTCGCCACCATTTCTTCAAGAAATGGATTAAACAGGTTCGTGATATCAATCTGAAAATTGTAAACAATATCGCAATTGCGTACACTATTAGAGCCGGATTTGAGAGTAACATAGTAGCTTGTGAAGTCATTCTTGATGGAATAAACTGGAAAATCAAAGGTGTAGATATCGATTCAACTGATTATTCAGATGTACGAGTTGGATAATTGTGATGTTTTTAGGAAAAATTATGGTTCATACATACATACATACATATATATATATATATATATATACACACACACACACACACGCATACACATTAGTTGTTAACGAAAATTCTCCCTAGTACAATACACACATGTTTCTCTTACATCCTAAATTTGACCAATTAAAACATACTAATGTAGAAATTTCTACATTATGAGGCATGTGTTCATAAAATATTGGAATGAACAAATTAGACTGCCATTAAGGAAATAATATAATTTATTAGTTATAGACTGCCTGCTAGGAATTCCATTTTATTAACCTGTTTTGAATTTTAGAGGAAGGCGTCATGTCATGTCCCAACCATGTGGTAGAAAGAGAGCTCGCCATATTGGAACAACAACAGATTCAACCTTTAGTCGAAAGAAAAAATTCAGTAAGCATTCGCTACTTATAACTTTTGATTAACCATTTGATTATTTTCTAAATGCAATTGAAACAAAATTTTAATCGTACAAAGTAAATCCCTAAATTCTCCACATTGTTTCTAGAGGAGAAATCCATCGAGCAGACTTAAATCTTTTGATCTCATCAGCATTTTGATCATGGGTATTTATGGGGAAACTTATTCGATCATATCCTTTGAAAACATATTTATACGAATATTTCACAACTTCTATAGTTGAGCAGATTTCTACATTAATGTGGCAATCACATTTCGGTTGCAAATAAGGATTGTAAGGAAAACCAACTTATTATCCAACCAGGGTCCTCTAACTTTAACCTTTATTATTATCGGCGGTGACGTCTATATTTAGGGTAAGAATTTTCACCATATGAGGTTTCGGCTTTATATGAATTTTCCCATTCTTTTGCATGCAAAAGTTATTGGGATTCAATTCACCACATGGATCATGCATCATGTGTTTAATAACAACACGATATAAATGATGGTACAACTTTACGGTCTTTACTCCTAGTCCTAATGGTGTAAGGAAACAATATCGAAAAAGGAAAGAAAACTAAAAACATAAAATAAGTAGAATATTAAAAAAAATCCAAAAGAAAAAGAAAAATCCTAATTTAAACAATAAACAAAATCTTACTAAAAATAAATAGTTCATATTGTATTTGTAATAGAATTGTCCTATATCACTTTGATATCTAAATTTTAGAATCTGTAGAACTAAAGGGGAAATGGGAATTTTCAATTTTGGTTCTTCAATTTCTTCAACATATTAATTTATATATTAAAAAAAAACATTGAACTCATTTTCCACCACACACAATAGTCGAGATTTAAAAAAAAAAAAAAAATAAAAAAAAAAAAAACAAATCAAAACAGCATCATTTAGCCAAGATTGTAAACAATAAAGAACAAATATGTAATAGTAATAGTTAATACTGAATAGTATCTATTATGCCTCTGCTTACGAGACACGTCACATGACAACCAACTGAGCAAAAAGACACGTCAAGATCAACAGTCCACCATGTATCGTCTCTTCCATAGGCCATTTCAAGGTGGTTAGGCCATCACTTTAGGTACCTCGGTTATCTGAGGCGATTAGGCCATACTTGGAGGCCTCGCTCAGAATAGTTTTTATCCGAGGCATTACCTCACTTTTCCACTACAGTGCAATCTATTGCAAACCTTGTCTTGATTAAGTTGCACTAAGTACGTTGCACAAAGTGATTGATGTGATAACTCTACAATCTACGACACCCGTCAAATAACTGTTCATCCTATATTTAGACAAGGGAGGCCACAAGCCTATGACAGCTATGAATTGACACATTGAAGCTCTATCGATGAGCCGTTGGAATGAGTCTGCATGCAAGCATCCCATGAACGTCAACTCGTCTCTCTTGACTAAAAATAGTCACGTAGTGACATCCAAAGGTAATGAAAAAATCTAAATCTCAATAAATGTTGAACTGTAGTCAGGTAATTCTATCTTCAAGTTGATACTCGTATTTTCGTCCATTTTGTCTTCCGAGATCGAAATATATTTCTTCTTCGTCCGAATTGAGCATCAGGGTGCATACAATTATCGCATCCCATCCCATCAGAGCTACAATCTTGTGCAATTTAATGCGGGTTTAGATGTCCGGTAACATATAAATGGTTGATAGAAGTCGGGATCTATTGATATATAGTTGAATCTCATCGACTTTGTAGCTCAATGGTATTATGTGGAACTCTTTTATTATAGGTTATAGAAAAAAGGTTGCAAAATACTTGTAAAATATTTTAATAAATAGATAAAAATACGGACTAGTTAATCACATTCAAACTAGTCATTTAATCAAATCTATCGAAAATCTCAATGTTTTAAGTTCTTAAATCCAATCTCATAAAATCACCTTTCAGTGATCTATGTCATAATGGCCCACATAAATAGATCTTTGATTTAGAAAAAAAAAAAAAAGAAAGAAGAAAATAAAGCAAAAACGACAAAGTGTCCAGTTGAAACTTGGAGAATCGAACACATATCCCATGTCCATACCCATGTCGTGTCCAATACAAGTACTTCGACTATTTGAAAGAGTCCAAGCATGGGACTAATTAGAGCACAACAAGGAGAATAAATCAAAGAAAATGTGGGGAAGAATTAGGGAACTCAAGTTCAAGCCATTATCATCTTCAAAAAATCCAACCAAAAAGGGTTTTATCTTTAATCTTGTACTTTCCTTATTATTTTCTATCATTTGTGATGTATTGGATAAATGTTATCCTCTGTTATCAAATATATTATATGGGCTAATTTCTTGTATTGGAATTTGTAATAGTAGCTTAACCTAACTTTAATTAATTTCACTATTTGTTTTTTAATGCTAAAATGCTTAATTCCATGTGTATCTACTATTATATTTCTAGCATTTTCATTTACATAGCCAATGAATGATTATGTTTAGTGATTTGTACATCGTTCAAGAGAAGATTGTGTCTTTTAGACCAACTAGTAGAACCCTAGATGACTAATTAAGCTATTTTCACAAAGATGTAATGCGATTGTTTGATTTTAATAGATATTGAGATATAGTAGGTTCAACTAATGAATTAGAGTTACTTTCGCTCGAGAGAGGTAATTAACTAAAATTAGAAAATCGGGTCTAACATTATAAATGAGTAATTTGTTAATTTGCTTGTGGAGAATTAATTATGTGACGGTTAAGCGAAACCATGAATCTCAATCACATTTTCCTCCAAAATGTTAAGTGTTTATGTTTTCTTATTTTGTAAAGTTTTAGTTATTTTTCCTTATTTTTAAATCAAAAATCTTATAGTGTGTTTGTTTTTATTGTTAAAATTAAATTAATTGTAGTGTAGTCGAAAGTAAACACTCCTTGAGGGATCGGTCCACTTTATTACTTGAACGCGACTCGTGCACTTGCGGTTTGCACTTTCATAGCGAACACCTACCACTCGAGCGGCGCTCGTCGACGCTCGAGCACTGCTGTCATCTAGGTTTTCCTTGAGTTTTTTATTCCACGTGTTTTTTGACCTAATTTTCATCTTTAAGATTGTTATTAGGGTTTAACATGTATCCCTATAAAATACTCTTCTTTACAAGTTAATTCATTACTAAAAGTTATTAGGAACACAATACTGTTGCAATTTCTTTCTCCACTATTAGTGAATAAAATCTCCAATTCATCTATCAAATTAAATTCTTGTTTCATGTGTTCTTTTTGTTGTGATCAATATTTCATATCGTGTCGTATAACTTCGTTCAGTTCCTAAAAAATAGAAATGCAAATAAGTACCTTGACATCTTGAAGATCAACATTGGCAAATTGCAATAATTTATCATTCAGTGCATGCTCCACCTAAGACATACAAGTGAAGAATGTCAGCAGTCATGTAGAAAGTTTAAAAAGGAGATGATAACAGAACGTGTGTGGTCCAACAATAGAATGAAGGCAGAAGAACATTGAAGAAAATGGCAGAATGTATTGTAGGATTTATGCTCTCAAGGCATGGATAAGGAATATATAATGCAGATAATGGCATCCCAGTCCAGAGTACTCACATGAGATTTCTTTGTCATTTTATAAAGCTAAAATTTGAACACAAAGAAGCATAATCAACAAGGATTTCCTTGAGGAGTCTTTTATTCTTTTGTTTCTTTAGGTATACAGCTGAACGAAAGCACAGAAAATATTGGCGACACTTACCCAGAAAAAATATATATTCATCTCACTCCTTCAAAGCCTGATTTTAAATATTGTGCTTGCTACATATTTTTAACTATGCACCAACTATCAGATATGTCCTAAATATGCAATTCAGTGAAACAGTAAATTTAACCAGGCTTGTCGAGCAATTGTATGTTATCACAAAAAACGACTAACGGAGCTATTATGACAACAGCAAGAAAGTTTCCACCTGTGATCGAAGAATTTCCTTGTAAGTTCCAATCTCCCTCAAGGCAATTGCAAATTTTGCCATATCAGGGCCTAAAGTAAAAGGATTAATCAGCACCATGATTGAGAAACTGAAAAAATAAATACCGTTTATCTGAAATAATATCCTCCATGAGATACCATCAATAGCAGCCCCAAATATTCCACTTTTTCTCAGTTTAACCATATTTTTCTTAAAGAAATTTTATATTAATTGGCAGAAGGGCTTTCACAGCCCTTTTCCAAAATTGAATATATTGCTCCCTAAATAATAGATAAGATTACTTTGTTGCAGAAATCTCACTTGGACACATTGACAATAAGTTTCTAACCTGATGTTCAGGAAAAAAGCTTCTTATAATTGGAGTAATGTAAGATCATCTCGGTAAACCAGCATGATTAAACCATGTTTAGTGACTCCATGTATATATCAAAATATAAAACAGTGCCAAACTTATTGCAGAAAGAAAGTAATATCTGTTGAGAAAGTTTAACTACTGAAGGAATGTCAAAAGAAAATAAATAACATAACCAAAATGCTAGGAGGTTGAGGAAGCAAATGAAACTTCACTATTTTAAAGTTTTCCTCTAAGCGAATTGTTACCTCGAACTTGAAGTCTTGGATATTACACTGAGTGATAGACATTTAGTGTGCACAAAGAGAAATGAATAGAATGGGAAAAATCCCATTAGAAATCATAACTCACAAAGACTTGAAAAACTGAAAACTTACATTAATAGGTTTTGCCACATGTAATGAAGGTTAGAAAACAGTTGTCAATACCGGATGCTACGTAAATTGAGGATATTGCCTAGGGTCACATGATTTTTTCTTTCTATCCCATTTTTTGAGAAAAATAATTTCTTTAAATTTACCGAAGGACCTGTGAACATTCTCAAGGCTTTACAACCTTCGAGAAAATTACATGCTAGATGCCGATGCCGATGCCACATTAATTTTTTATTAATTAAAATTCTGCCCATTCACATGGCAAGAATTTAATTAGGATAATCAAACATGAATACCTCCAAATGCCACAGAAATTGGATCATTATGCCCCCCTGAAAAAGTTTCAAGGGAATTTGCAAAAGAAATGTCCCTATCATATGCTTCTCCAAGCCCGTCTCTGTAAATTCAAATCAAGGAACAATAAGAAGTGGTAGTGTTGTGATGACATGATAGTAATCCTAGATTACCATACAGTTGTAAAGAAAACCACTTGGAATTTCAATAAATATCAAAATATAGAATGTTCTTGACATTATTGCTCTCTTGAAATCAGATGTAAATTTCAGCAAATTAAAGAAAAGGCCAACACATTATATTAGATAGCTGATACTGCATTCATCTTCCATTGAAGAAAAGGAACTGAAAAGCTATATTAACATTAAAAAGAGATGTCAATGAAGGCATACAATTAGAAAAGAATGAGCCTCACTAAATTTCTGAGGTTTCATATATGGAAAAATTTAAGGACAATTAGCTCAGTATCATACTCATCTCCACCTCCCTTCAAATAAAAAGGAGGAGGAAGAAGACAAAAGAAAGAAGAAGAAATTATAATAAACCGATGAAGAAACAACAGGTGCAATTATACATCTTTTAAATGTTTTCGTCGCGTCTCTAGTGATTTTAAAAGATGTTGACGTTTCTGCTGCATACGGGCTACAATTAAAATGGTTTTTATGTACACATAATCCAGCAATTCGCTTTATTTGCAAGAAAATATTAACTTTTATATTAATCATTCATGAAGTTCCATATCAAAGACTATTTATATCCTAATGCCAAACATAGACTGCAGGCCATGAATGTAGCCACTGAAATTTCAAGGAGGCAGATATGACAAAATCCAAGTTGAACTTACGCCCAAGTACGTTAAAGATTTCACCAATGCACTAAAGGGCATGCTGTTTTAAGATGTTACAGCATCATGCTGTTCAAACTCTAATCATTATATGTGTTTACCTCTCATCAATCAGAAATTCACACTTCATCATGATTTCAGCACATTTTTCAGTTTCTAAAAATCTAACCATAGCTATGGTTGATTCCACCAGTCCAATTGACCCATCATATTTCACTATATCTTTTCTACTTTGATTCTTGAATAGTTGTCTCTAGTCACAAATATTATAGTGCTATATATTTTAATACATTACATACTAATCTGCGTATCATCTATGTGCAGTTTTCTGGAACTACTATATAGAGTGAAAAAGTTTTGTGTCCTCCATCTTTCTAGTTCAGTTGGCATTGTGTGCCTAATACTTCTTACTCCCTTAACAAAATATTTACAAGGAAAAATATAAATTTATCTGTCTATTCATCCACATACTCGAGATATACATATATATATGTCCATAAGTACATAAATGCATGCCTAAATAAACACAATCACAAGACATGTGCATGTTTATATGCAAGAAGCTTGTACTATAAATCACTCGCAAGTATTAAACACACACTTCTTTATAACAAAATTCAAGACATATCTAAAATCTGGTAGTCCTTCACTCGGTTATCAATCTTCGAGGTCAAAAGGTGATCAAATTCTCTGTTAACAGCTTAATCATTATGATTGCCTGACTACTAAAAAATATATGATTATGCATGCATTAGAGGTCCTCGTTACTTAAACAAATGGTCCATAATTCAATTATTTGTAGAGTACTCAGCGCCAAGTATAAAAGTTCTCATGACCATAAAAGATCATAGATGCAATAGAAGATAAGATACTTTACACATACAGACATTCACGCACATACAGACACTCGTGCACATATAAACCAAGAATTGATGCTTTTAAGAATTTTAAACTAAAACTTTAATATCTAATTTTGAGTCATGACTAAAGAAGAATAATAATGGAACAATACTATGTATAAGCAATCCAATGAGAAAAGTATACAGATTCGGACTTACGTGTACTTTCGACATCCTTTATGGAACTTCAGACTTCTATCTCTTAATGTCTCAGCACTTTCTTCCAAACACTGAAGCTGCTTTGCCAAATAAGATATGTCCAATACTTGAGAAAAAAATTTAAATGTTTTGGAGATGTCAAATTCAGATATAATAAATGACCATGAAAAGATGCAGACAACAATATATATTATGTAATAAATATATTTAATGGCTCTCTTCGTTGACAATGTAGCTCATAAAATGCAATTGAGTGTAACTAAGAAATCACAGCACTGCATTTTTATCACGCACGCCTC
Source organism: Fraxinus sp. D2006-0159 (assembly GCA_903798375.1). Lineage (NCBI taxonomy): Eukaryota > Viridiplantae > Streptophyta > Magnoliopsida > Lamiales > Oleaceae > Fraxinus > Fraxinus sp. D2006-0159. Next base: position 1,811 of record CAIGRQ010166038.1, on the reverse strand, counting down.
AAGACATTATCACGTCTGGAGACTCGTGACATATAAATATTGTCATGCTCATGTATATATGTCTCATTGTTCGGACAGAAATGGACACATGGAGCAGGTTTGGCTGACCTAAGAAAAAAGTAAACGGCCTTGCATTTCCAAAAGTGAGTTAGAACTAAGAGTTTTAGTTTTTCAAGAAAACGTGTTAGAAACAAAAATTGCTTAAGTCATTTAAGTTTTTTTTTGATAACCGTGGATGTCCCGGCCTCTTAAGTTACATTTAAGTTGTAAGTACTTTTACTTTTTTCCTTAGGCTTAACCGAAGCTGCCTCATTATACTTCCCACTGGCGTGCATTCATATGCTCGGATCATATGATACAAGGGAGCTCTTTTATCTTTTTTCCAATTAAGTTAAATAATTATTGGATAGGGTTTTCCATAAAGTTTTCTCAAATTGGCCTAATATTGCTAAAGGCCGAATGAAATAAAAATAACAGTAGAATTTTCAAAAGATAATAAATCTGCTTGCCAAAAGTATATTTGATACCTCCAATGCGGTACACAAAATTTTCACACAAAATAATGATTAAATGATTTCCATATGTTCCTACCATCCGTTCTATCTGCTCACAGTATTCATATACTGGCAAAAGCTTCTTCACCCTTTCAATCACTCATAGGCCATAACATGTTTCATACCACTCCTTACAAGTATAACATCAAACTTTATTGCTCATTATCAACTATTTTTCTATATTTTCTTTGTCAGTACTACTTAGGCTAAATCTTGACAAGCTTATCTTGTCCCCCTTTTTTCCTCTAAATTTTCCTGCTCAAGTAAAAAGATCATAGTCCTACAAGAGATCATCAGCAGAACAACTAAAAATGTACCCAACATTTTCATGTTATAAATCTAAAAATAGATGTTAATCTCCATATTCAATGATCCATACAAAATATCACCTGTTGCCGAAACATAGGCGAATCATCGAGGCTGGCAAAGTACATCTTTCCTTGTTGCATCTGATTTAAATCTCACACCTATGGAATTTGTTCAATTGATCCCATTTATACTTTCCCTACAAAATCCAATTTTGGACAACACGATCAGGAAATCCCATTTTGTACAACAAAAAATCCAATTTTGTAATACACGATCACACCTATCCGAAAGAAAAATTCGAAGAATTGCGAATATGAAAAGGGAATGATGGGTATTTTAGAGGGGGGTTAAAACGGGAGCGAAAATGGAGGAGAATTGGGAAAGGACCATTCTCTGCGATATTTCATGGCTGTCACAGAACACTCCGTTGTTTTGTACGCAAAATCATTTTAACTGCCCCTGCGCGCCAATCCCTACTGCCGTTGGCATGCTCATGCTTTTCTCGGGGAAAACAATCTAGTATTATGGTGTAGTGAAGCCTTGTTCTCTTTGTCGTTTTCGAACCGTTTTCTGTTTTCGATTTTTCAAAACGGTAAAAACGCGTTCTCTTTCATATTTTCGAAAACGTGTTTTTGAAAACAATTTTTTTTTTACAAACAAAACACAAAACAAGGAAAAAGTCGTTTTGACGTTTTTAATACAAAACCCGTGAAAATTGGAAAACACGGGAAACGGCCGTTTTGGAAAGGAAGACCTCCAATCTCAATTCCTTCCACAGTTCGATCTCTTCACCCTTCTTCCAATCAAGCCTTCCCTCTTCTTCCAATCATTCCTTCTCTGGACGCCGACTTCTCTCTTGTCGACGCCTACGAAGGAGATGTGCCGGTACCGGAGCAGGTTTGGGGAGCCGACTCTTCCGTGAACGACGGCGACGCGACCCATTCTTCG
>CAIGRQ010166035.1:0-19813 GCA_903798375.1 Fraxinus sp. D2006-0159 | reverse complement strand
TTGGGAAAGTTAACATCACTTCAGGACCTAGAATTGAGCAAAAATCATCTCACAGGTCATATTCCAGCTTCGTTGAGTGGATTAGCCAGTCTACAAACTCTACATCTCGATGATAATCAACTTTCTGGTCCAATTCCTCATGAGTTAGGGAAGTTAACATCACTTCAAATCCTAACATTGAGCAGAAATAATCTCACAGGTCTAATTCCAACTTCATTGAGTGGGTTATCTAGCCTAGGAACTCTGTATCTCCACACCAATCAACTTTCTGGTTCAATTCCTCATGAGTTGGGAAAGTTAACATCACTTCAACAACTAAGTTTGAGGACAAATCATCTCACAGGTCAAATTCCAACTTCGTTGAGTGGATTAACTAGTCTAAGACTTCTATATCTCCAAACTAATCAACTTTCTGGTCACATTCCTTCTGATTTGGGGAAGTTAACATCACTTCAGCAGCTAAAATTGAGCACAAATAATCTCACAGGTCAGATCCCTGCTTCATTTGGAAGTTTAAGTCAACTTCATGTGCTCTATCTTTCTTCAAACCAGTTACATGGGGAGATATCGAAGGAAATTGGTAAGTTAACTTCACTTATAAATCTATGTTTGGAGGATAACCGACTTTCTGGAGATATACCTGAACAATTGGGATCACTGTCAAACTTAGAATACCTTGACCTTTCTAGTAACAAATTGACAGGTAAGCTACCCAAAATTTTTGCAAACTTCGAGAAGTTGCATCACTTGAATTTGAGCTTCAACTATTTAAGCCAGAGAATTCCTATTCAGCTTGGTAAGTTAATCCATTTGTCCGAGTTGGATATTAGTAATAATCTACTTAGTGGAGAAATACCATCTGAATTACGATTTTTGGCAAGCCTGGAAATGCTAAACCTCTCCCACAATCACCTCTTTGGACTCATTCCTACGAGTTTTGAAGAAATTCGTATTTCGTTGGACATTGATATATCTTATAATGAGTTGGAGGGTCCAATTCCTAGTGGCAAAGCCTTTCAAAATGTCTCCATAGAACAACTAAGAGGGAACAAAGGATTGTGTGGCAATATTTCAGGATTACAACCATGTAAAAGCTCTCTTGAATTTAAAAACAAGAAGTCAAGGAATGGCCACAAATGCATTTTGATAATTGCAATCCCTCTCCTTTGTGTATCTTTACTTCTATTTGTGTTCATCGGTATCCTCATACTTTATAAACGCAGAAAGATGAATCCAAAGAAAAAAGATGATGATTTTCTTACCATATTCAATGGAAGACTCACGTATAGAGACATTTTAGAGGCCACAAATGAATTTGATGCAGCTTTTTGTATTGGGGAGGGAGGATGTGGAAGGGTTTACAAGGCACAATTTTCATCAGAAAAGATAATAGGATGGAAAAGACTTCTTTCCTCATTTGAAATGGTTACAGTCGCAGTCAAAAGACTTGATTCATCATNGCAGCTTTTTGTATTGGGGAGGGAGGATGTGGAAGGGTTTACAAGGCACAATTTTCATCAGAAAAGATAATAGGATGGAAAAGACTTCTTTCCTCATTTGAAATGGTTACAGTCGCAGTCAAAAGACTTGATTCATCATCTGAAATGGCAAACTTTGAAGCTTTTTTGAGTGAAATAAGAGCATTGACAGAAATCAGGCACCGGAACATTGTGAAACTTTATGGTTTCTGCTCAACTGATCAAAACTTGCTTTTAGTCTATGAATACCTTGATACAGGTAGTTTGGCCAAAACTCTAAGTGCAGATGAAGAAGCTAAGAAATTGGATTGGCCTAAAAGGGTGAATATCGTGAAGAGCGTGGCTCGTGCTTTGTCTTACATGCATCATAGTTGTTCACCTCCAATTGTTCATCGAGACATATCCAGCAACAACATTTTGCTTGATTCACAGTACGAGGCTCATGTTTCAGATTTTGGTACTGCTAAGTTCTTGAAATGTGATTCATTGAATCTCAGCTCTCTTGCAGGCACATATGGTTATATCGCTCCTGGTAATGTTTTTTTTCCCTAAATTTCATTTACAGAACATATAAACATGATTTTGATTGTATTCGTTCCCTATTTTTTGGGCAGAACTTGCATATACAATGAAGGTGACGGAAAAGTGTGATGTATATAGCTTTGGAGTGTTAGCATTGGAAGTGATCAAAGGAAAGCATCCTGGTGAATACATTCAATACTTAACAAATCCGTCGCAAGGAGATTTACAGTTGGAAGATTTGTTGGATCCGCGCATTCTTCATCCCACTCGAGAAGAAGAGATGATTTTGATGTCTACTATTAAACTTGCAATTGAATGCCTGCAGTCCAATCCACAATATCGGCCAAGCATGCAAATTGTTTTTGATATGCTGGATATGTAAAGAAATGAAATGTTTTTATGTATTGTGTACATTTCACTCATTACTACTAGTTTTATTTTCCAATGTAAGTTCATATGTGAAATTGTAACTTTTATTCTTGAAATTAAGTATATCTATTACTGCACACCCTCCAACCACTTAGTAATATAATGTAAAAGAGTTACAAAGAAAGAATAAATTATTTATATTACCATTTCCTTAATATTTTAAGCTATTCCTAACAAAAATTAAATTAAAAATGTAAATAAGCGAATATTTTGAGGTCATAAAGCTTTTCAAAACTTTTGTTCTAACGCGAAAATCCTAATAGTGGATGGAGTCAATATAGAGGATTGAGGAATCGGAGTGAGGACTAGCTGCGGGATGGGTTCACCATCTTGCCTTTTATTTTTATTTTTATCTTTTTAAAATTATATTGTTACTAAAAATTCATATCCCACCTTGACTCTTATTTTTTATATTTTTACGTTTCTAAATTTAATTTGTATTTAAAAATCCATTTCTACATTGACTCTCACTTTCATTTTTTGTTTACATCACAGTAAAGTAAATAAGATAATTAGAAAATAATAAATTACTGAAATGGGAAAATTGGAACAGCCATAAAGATATTTTTATCCATATCGCGTCTTTCCAAAATCCCTAGCGAAGCATGCAGCCCAACACTGATGTCATCCCAAAGTACGCACTATTAGAGAAAGTTGCATGTCACGAACGAGTGGCGTGAGATCATGGCAAAATTAAAGAGACCTCCCATTAGGTTTCAACAAGTTTAGAGACATCCACCGCTTTCAAAAATTACAAAAACTTTCTTCTTTCGAGTTTTGATGAATGGGTATCTCCCATGCCACCCCATTCATTTTCAATAAATACACAAACCTCCCTAATTTTATGTTTAAGTAACATGTGCCTATCCACTAGAAAATTATTAGCTTGTTGAATAACACAACCTCCCTTTTTTCAAGTATTATTTAAGCTAAAGTTTAAATTCATTGGATCGTTAAAGGTAAACCAACTCTGAGAATTTGCATATGCAGGTGATTTTATGTTTCTCATACGTATCCACTATAACTATGCCAATGTGCCGCGCATATGCATGTATATGTAATGGGGCTTTGAAATAAGGGAAAATTGCTTTGACTAATCGGATTCTCTGTATTTAGTCTCTCACTATTCAGATGTTCATTGTTTATTGATTCAAAACAATACTGTGAATTTTGTTCATTGTCACTCAGTTCCATTGTGTTAATTTGATCAGCTATTATTTAGAGTAGTGTAGTAAATTTAAATTGTAGTTGGAGTCTTTTACCAAATCCATAACTAAGAAAAGAAAAATGAATTCACATGAAAACATTAACACACACACACACACACACATATATATATATATTATTTTTTTTAAAATATAAATTAGTATTCTTATTTGCAATTTTTTTTTAAGTCAAGTTAGAAGTATTTGTATATTCGAATGGTACATTTGAGGTGGTCCCTTCAATGTGCACACTTAAAAGGTGTGTTGCAAATGACCTTAATTGACAAACATGCGGTCCATGGTCTTTAGTAAGTCATGTGGATAAGAATGCAACTTATACCATTCGTTGTTGATATTGTTTTAGTTGACTAGATTCAATTTGAATCAAGCATCTAAATGTTTTTTATTTTGTTTTACCACTTATGAATTGCACTAAAGCCCTTAATCTTTGCTTACTTTCACACTTATGTACATACATTATTTTGTTGCTTTCTTATTCTTAATCTTCCATTTATTAGCACATTTTGTCTCTAATAACGACTTATCCAATAATATGACACTTTGCTTTAATTTTTGTATTTATTGTTTTTCCTCTTATTTAAAAATATGATAGGCAAATAAGAGCGAGTTGGCCAATAATGCTATGATATAATCCACTCCTACCCCAACTTCCCTGAGCAACCCACCTCGACCTGTTCACTCTTTCAAGCATTAAATAACATTATTGCAGTATTGCTGGTTGAAAAATGAATGCGTTTTAGCATAATTTTGAGTAGGACTCATTTCTATTCTTTGGAAGATTAAAATAGATTCATATTTTTCTCCATGAGAACATGGAATTCATATATTTAATTACTTTGCCAAAATGATACTTGATCAATGAGAAATTGAAGATCAAAATGTACTCATTAGAAGTTGTTAGGTTTTAACCGGGAAGCAATTATAGCTTCTCCCACATAGGAAAGATGAGAAGGCAATGACTAGTTTATATATGACCACATTTTAAGAGGTGTAATCATGTCCGACATAGAAACTCTTTCTATGTGCACGCAGAGGGGTAAAAATCACGTATCTAATAATATCTGAGGCTATTGAACTCATGTGCAAGCATGACTAACATACACGAATAACATATCGAAATTTGGCCCCTTTGGTCCACGTTTTGTCTTTATTTTTTTATATATTTATGTTATTTATTTCTAACTACCCATGCAGCTTTTTCAACTACTAAAACTCTTGTTGTCTATAGCCTATGTTAATGGCGAAATTATTTATCGGATTAATGACAGCATTAATAGTCTATAAGTCACACTTAGAGCTTAGGAGAAGGCCATTTTCATTAGTTCCATATACAAATTTCTCTGTTCCAAAATATATTCTTTTTTTTTTTAGTCCATGTCTGAATCCCGATGATAGTATTGAGATAAATTTCAGTTCGCCGATGTAGAAACTTAGAGCTTAGTTTCTACTAATTTCTTAGTTGTGTCTTGGAAGACAGACATTCAACAAAACCTTAAGAACTTGCAATGATGGGTATATCTATTTTAGGGATATTGTGTTTATCCCGGCATTAGTTAGGTATTTCGTTATCCCATTTAGTTTTGAATTTTTTTCTTTTGCAATTTTAATTTATTGTATGTTATTTTCTAAAATATATTATATTCAGTGTCAATTTTACTAACAATCTTGAAATCGATTCAAAAATAAAAAATAGTTTGTATTTTGTTTGCATTAGAAATTTAATAGTTGTTTGGTATTTCAAAAATGGCAACCAGATCAACTCATATGGATGAACCATTGACTCAATCGTCAAGTTATGTTGCGACTCAGACTTTAGTTCAATTGCCAAGTCATGCTTTGACTCGGACAATGGCCGAGAATAGTTGGCCTTGTTGTAACGGTTCTAGTTAATCATGGGAAAAAATAGGAAAAATTAAATGGGTTGAATGTAAAAAAATGTAATAGAAGATGCTATTTTATCACACATCCTTGAATCTTGCAAGATTCTGATGCTCTAAAACTCAAAGAGGGTAGCTATTACTGCATTTGATGCCACGAAACATTTTGATTTCCTGTACATGAACTATGTCAATGGTTGATTCACTATACAATAAGTATAATATGATAAAAATGACTAAGGAATTGTGAAAGTATTTAGACCAAAAATATAAAATTGAGAGTGTCGAGACAAAAGAAATTTATTATTGGCCACTCCTAGATTATAAAATGGTGAACTCATAACCATGATCAATCAAGTATAGGAACTCGAGTGATTTTACATAAGATTCATGCCAAAGGAATGATCTTGGCGAAACTTTCAACATGATGACTATTATAGAGAAGCTATCTTCGACGTGGAAGGATTTCGAAAATTACCTCAAGCATAAGTGAAAATAAATAAATCTTCACCGTAGCATAAGTGAAAAGAAATAAATCACGGACCGATCCCTCCACTACCACCACACTCAATTTTTATTTTTTTTATAATTTTAGTTTCACCAAATATGTCACATCCTAAGATTTTTCGAGTTGGGTCAAACAAATTTCGGGTTACCGTACACTAACAAATCTCCACCTTGACGCAAATTTCAATACAAGAAATAAAACTTCACTATTGAGCAAAACTCTCCATCTCTTCCATAAAAGCCTCTAAGGGCAATTTCAACAAGAAGTACCAATCAAGACCAATCAATGCTCAAAGCTACAAAGAGCTTGGTCATCATGTCAACAACATTACCTTGGGTACCAACTTTGCTCACAATAATATCGCCACGAGCAATAACATTATGCACAAAATGATACCGCACATCAATATGTTTTATTCTCTCATGAAATATCTTATCTTTTGCGAGGAAAATAGCGCCGTGACTATTACAAAAGACTATGGTAATCTATTGGTATTCACTGAGTTTACGAAATAGTCCATTATTTCAACTAGCTTCCTTACAAGCTTTTGTAATAGCCATTGCATAGCCTCATTAGTAGATAATGCAACATTGTATGTAATTTAGTTTTACAACTGATAGCACATCAACCAATAGTAAAAAGATGCCATGTAAGAGATCTTTTCTTATCATGATCTCAAGCAAAATCAGAATCAACATACCCAATTATTCCATATGTAGTTCTTCCAGAATGTAAACAAACATTAGTGGAGCTACACAAGTATATGAAAATCTACTGAACTGCTTTCTAATGTTCTATACTAGGATCTTCCTCGTATCTACTAACTATATATGATAAATCTAGATGTGAACAAATCATAGCATACATGAGAGATACCACTTCACTAGAACATAGGCAACCAAATCAGCCTCATCGTACCTCTATGGAGGTCTAATATCTCTTCTAGGCCTATCTTTAGAAATAGAATATTGTGATGGCACATGTGGTGGTAACAAATTGGCACTGTCCTTTACTTCTGAACTAGATGAGATGTAGACTCTGAACCAGTCTTGGACTCTACTTGTGTATTTAATTTCTACTGATTTATATCACAAGAATCTCTAAAAGATAAACCATTAAGTATTGTACTTTCATCAAATATAACATATCTACCGATTATAGCTTTAATTGTTTTTGAACCGGACTTATAGCCAACAAATATGCACTTTCTAGATCTAGGTTCCAATTTTTCATTACCAACATGAGTGTATGTAGTACATTTAGATATCTTCAAATCAGATTAAATAGTAGGAGTACCAGACCATATCTCTTCTGAAGTCTTTTCGTCAGTGGCAGTTGAGGGTTATCGGTTAATAAAAAAAACAAACTGTAGAAACAGATTTGGCCCAAAATGACTTAGGTAAACTAGCATTGGAAAGCAGACAAGATACTTTCTCCATCAAAGTCTTATTCATCCGTTCTGTCATACTGATGTGCTATGGAGTCTTACGAACTATTAAGTGCCTCAAGATTTCTTTTGACTTGTAGAAAACATTAAACTCATTAGAACAAAACTCCAAACTATTATTAGTGTGGAGACCTTTCACATGCTTTCGTGTCTCTTTCTCAATCATAATCTTCCACTCCTTGAATGTATTATACGCATCATTCTTCTTCTTTAAGAAGACTACCCAAGATTTTCTAGAGAAATCATTAATAATAGTCATCATATAGTAAGTACCTCATTTGGAAGACACTCTAGATTGTCCTAAAAGATCATAATGTATGTAATCAAATGTTTCCTTCATTTTGTGAATGCCTTTGGTGAATCTAACTCTTTTTTGCTTCCTAAAAATGCAGTTCTCACATAACTTTAATTTACTATTACTCTATCCTTCAAGAAGTCCTCTTTTGTTGAGTTCATCCATCCCATTCTCACACATATATCCAAGAAACAAATGCTTAGGTCTAGTAACATCATCTTACAAGGAAAGAGTAGCGACAATTGCATCACTTGCAACTATAAAACCCTACATGACATATAACTAAGCACACATTCTCTGTTCTTTCATCACGTTGAGGATACCTTTTCTATTCTTCAGGACTCCATCTTCACATCATGATGTTTTATATCTGGAGAGGCTTACGTGAACCTTGGGCACGTGTAAAATACGATTTCATCTAGGCCCTAATTCGAATTTAAATAAGCACATCTTCTTGTTAGCGTGGTTGATGAGACTACAGGTGTATGGCCCGATTAAAGTGGGAAAAGATCCAACGGTGGGAGTTCATTCATTCTGCATATATAAAAGGCCCAAAACCTTTTTTTTTTTTTTTTTCCTTTTTTGCACTTTGCGAAAATCAAAAGTTAAAAAGCTCCAAGTGTTGAAAACCCTTGAAATCTTTTAGAACCTCTACAATTCCTTCTCCGACGAGGAACTCCATTTACCCCACTTTCAAGCATCCAAGACATGTGTGTATACCCAAGTATTTTCAGACTTTCTAATTTGTTCACGTAAAAAAGGCCTCCACTTTAAATAAGGCGTCAGGGAAATCTTCCAAAGCAAACATGGCACTAATTTGTACCGAGGTGGCATACCTCCCATGATCCCTATTGAAAGGATTATGGAAGCTATGGGGGCCCTCATAGTGTATGGATGATGCCATAGAGCCCCATAGACTGTAGTATTAGATGGGGGCATTCTTGTGACACGGAAGTAAAAGAGAGTCAGCTTGAGGACTTTAGGGAGAAGTATAGAATCCTGGATAATATTGAGATATTTGTGCCGACCCTTGAAGAAAGGGCATGTTTTCCTAAAAAGGGGTCTGTAGCAGTGAGTGAGGCCATCTTGAGTAGGGGGATGAAGCTACCATTATACCTCTTTTTTTGGTATATTCTTAGGCACTACAACCTAGCCCCTTTCTAAATAGTACCCAACGCATAGAGCCAATTGGTAGGGCCTTCCTTCTTTGGAAGGAGGTCACTCTTGGCGAGGATATGTCTCTCCACGTTTTCCAAACTTTGTTCCAACTGAAGCCTTAAGTGGGGAAAGTGATTGCAAGGGGTAGTACTATATGAACCCTATGGCCCATACTCTCCCTTCATCTGGGACTCCAACCTCCATCAAGAATTGGAAGTCGTTTTGGTTCTGGGTGAGGAGTCGCTGGCACACGATGGAGGGAGATGTGGTCCCAGAGATAACGATGTCGACCCAGTATCATGAGTATAGTGAGTGTAGCTTTAGCTGAAGTGATTTTTACTCTTTCACTATTCTTTTGTTTCTGGTTTCTGATCCGTGCCTTTTACAACTGCAGTTGACTAATTTAAACTTGAGCCATCCGAGTGGGCCATCATCAAGGCAATATATGAGATGCCTTCAGAAAATAGGTATTTTAAGAATGTCATCGGCAAGCGAAACCTACACCAACTAGTGGCTACCAAAGTTAAAACAGATAACGATTTGTTTCTTTGTTCAACAATTACTTCCTTCATAGTTTTCCTAACTATTCTCCTCTTTGTTTGTAGGGAAACACGACGAAAGGAGTATGTCAAGCCAGGTGTAATACCCTAAACTTCACTTTACACACTCGACCAATATGATTCATGTACTACTTGCTATTTACATTGCCTTGCATTTGCATCAATCGTTTGAAATGGTTTTCTCTTATAATGGTCCATTGGGTCATCGAAGTTTAAGATCTCTATATAGTATATAGTGTTAGTCTTTGACCTCCCAACCTAGGTGGTGAATCTTACATTGAGATATGGTAGAAACTTAGGTTCATCTAAATGTTGGATATTGATGTGATAAACGATTGTGACCTTGAAAGGGCCGAAAGCATTATCGGTAAAGTTACTTGCTTTTATTTCGGTTAATTGTGGTTGCCCTAAATCCCGAACTTAGTCTTTAATATATTTGGGACATGAGCATGAAATGACGTGATCACAATACGATAATATAAGGTTCACATGATATTATAAATATTGATGCACAAATTGTTAAAGTCAGTTGAGAATCGGGCGCCAATTGGGTAAGGAATTGAATGAGCAGTTAAGGAATTAACTCTATAAATTATTTTAGAATCCTACGAAAATTAAATTAGTTTGTACACACACTAAGATAGGCCATACACACTTGGTTTTCTGTGCAATGATGGGTGTAAAATCAGATTTTTACTACAGGGGACACCTCGTGCTTGGTGACTTGTCATTTTAACCTTCAATTCCTTTGACCCTAAGGCTTCCATCACGTCTCGTAACCCCTTAGTACTTTATATAGGATAGATATATATCTTATAAGTCAATATGTATCTAAATAAGGGAAGAGAAAAGTCAAATATTGTTGGACGAAGCCATCTCCTGCTTAACACATGTCATGCTTGGCTGCCTACAATATTTTCTTAATTCCTAAGCAAGAGTCATGACCCCAACCCCTCTTAAGACTCTATATTTACCTCCTACTGTGGTATTTAGCCTTTCAAGTTATCTCCAAGTGACCCCAAGTGAAAGAGAAAGCAAAGGAAATAGAGAGAAGCGGAAACAAGAAGCTGAAAACTGAACTTCTAAATAGGTGAGTTTAGCTCACGATTTTGAAGGTTATTTTCAATGTTTCTGAAGGTGTTACAATCTCTTGAGTCCCTGAATTTCTTGATATTTTGTTGGGGTTAGTGTTTTGGATGTTATTATGGAAAAAAGAGAGAAATATTGATGGAGGTATATATATATATATATATATTTGAATGTCTTTATATGAAAGTTAGAAGGATATAAATGATTTCTAATAGCCTAGAATTTGATTGGTGGCATGCCAATACAATGGAAATTGAAAACAGTCATAGGGAATTTGCATGATTTGGTGTTCGGTAAAAGGGACTGATTTTCAGGTTGTAAACCTTCTACTTGTGGTAACTTAATAACACATTTACCTTCACATATATGTTATATAAGCATGTTAAAAGTTTGGGAAAAAATGAATGTGATTGAGTGTGTGAAAAGATGGATGAAATGGGACATGGCAGCAACTAAAACCTGAAAAAAGGTAATGTCCATTTGCGTGTTTAATGTAGTTTCAACCTTTACATGTTCATTAATTATTTCTTAGACCTGGAAAATAGATTTTAAGGAATGCTAGGTTGTTTACAACAATTGGATGATGTTGTCATTCATAATTGGACTCGAGAAATAATACGATTTATGGGACTAGTTTGCAATAAGATCGATAACTTGAAATGATAATATTATCTAAATCAATGAGGCATGAATGAATGTAGTACATGATTGTGTGTATTAAGGTTATCAAATGGAGGATTATTTTTAATATTAATGGTGATACATGTGGTTTTCCGACTTTAAGTGAGAAAGGAAATCAATCTACACTTCGTGGTGGTGCACACACAAGGACATAAAAGTAAATAAAAATTCATTTGCAACTACGATGCAAGAACGTAGTATTTGTAACATAGTAATGTTGAAATCTTTACATAACTTTGATAAGGATCTAATTGCATATCATATGATGGTTATGATCATTTAGTATGTGGTTTCACAATATAGGGACATCAGTTTTGATTATGTAAATCATGAGCATTTTCATTTGCATGCACGACATACGTCGATGGTTGAAAATCTAGCATACACAACATGATTGTAAAATTGAGTTTTCCTCATAAAATATTTTATTGACCACTTCTATGGCACCGAGGCATGCTAATGTGATATGTTTTGTCACCACGGGTGATACTTCCTTATTTGTTGCAAAGGTAGATAGAGGATTGGCCTTTGGTGATCATAGGAGGGTGGGTCACTCGACTGTGCCTTTGTGATATTATGATTATCGACGCTGATGGGTGGGATACTTCTGGGATGATCATAGAGGTAGTTAGGAGATATGCTCTAGTGATCACAAGATGATGGTCCACTCGCCGGTGTTGACGTCATATTGGCCATTTGATTATTGATTATTGATACTGATATTGTGCAGAGCTCTATCCGACGTATAGTATGTAGGTCAAGGGCCCAATGAATGATTTCGATGAAATTATTTTGAGTTGATTTTTACGAATATTTGAGCATGATATGTCTTTAGCGTAAAGTTTAAAGTAAATAGCATATGGTCGGATACCATTATGACCCATACCCATGTTATGCATGATTTTTGCTTACTGAGCAATAGTTTATGTAGTTCTTATATTATAGGTGAGCATGGAACTTCATAGAAGGCATGAATGGCTGGTTGTGGAGCTCTTACGGGATTCCAGATTTTGATGTACATAAATAACGACATGTGGGGTTATTTTGTAGACTCCAATTGTATTATATTTTGGGAATCCTGTATAACTTTTGAAATGGCATGTAGATACTTTTACAACCTTAAGATAAATATGTTGGACTATGATTTTATGAAACTTGGTTTCATGATATACTTGTGGAGATACTTTCATTTTATCAACAAAAAATATGTGTGTGAAATTAGATGTCTAGGTCAAGTTATCGATTGATAATGTTATCTATATGAGTAGGGTGTCACACAGACATGTTCCAGATGAGTCACCTAGGGGAGAAAATGAAAAGAAAGCCCATGAGTACCGGTTCGCCTACTTATAAGAACCAGCAAGATGAGTTGGTCCGCTCTCCAAGATGAACCCATCGCCTTCTCCGAAGAAGGAAAAAAATGAGAAGAAAGTATAAGCTTCCTTGGAGAGGCCCCCCAAGAGGAAGTTGGTGTTGCCAAAGAATAGTGGGCCTGACCCTCTCTTTAAACGTGAGACCCCTATTGGGAAGTCATTTCTCCAAGCTAACCCAATTTTCTCCTTGAAGATCATGGTGATAGAAGAGGTAGATGAGGGGGCTAGTTTTGTGAGGAACATACGGGGTAAAGAGGTGAGGAGTACCTCATCTCAGGGAAAGGCTCAGAACTCCTTACTTCCGTCATGATAGAGATGCTTCATGCTGAGGTCCAGGGGGCTACAAGGGTTTACCATAAATATCAGATGAATAACTGCTCCTCTACGTCAAGTCCTGTGATGCGGTCGACATAGGGGAGGCTGGGCTTACCCTATAGGTTTGTTCTTAGGGCTTATTTTTAAATGCCCAACTGGAGATGGGGCGACTACAGGGCCTTAATAAGGAATATCTTCAGATGGCAAATGACGTGGAAGGGGCCCTGAATAAAGCAAAGGTTGAGGTGCCTTCAGCCAAGGAGGCCATTGAAGTCTCCAAGTTGAAGCAATTAAGGCACTTTTGAAGGAAAAAAATGAACTAAAGAAGGAAGTCTATCTTTGCATAGCCAAAGTAAACACCCTGACGTAGCGTGTGGAGAATTTTGACAACTTGTAAAGGATCGCTTTACAAATAAGGAGAAAGGATAACTGAAAGCTCGCGTTGATGGGCTGACTGCTGAGGCCTCCAACTTGGAAGAACAATTGAAAGGGGCATGAGAGACACCGGTTAATGAATACGTGGCCCACTTCCATAAAACGGATGAGTATGATGGACTTGGTTGTATTGGAAGAGGGTCACCTACAATGAAGTCTTTGGAAGGTTTGTTGAGCTACATTCCCAAAAGGAGTTAACTTCTTTAAAAGAAGAGTTCCTGGCAGATGAGCCATCCACCCTCCTAACAAAGTGGAGGATTCAGTGGAGAAGGTGGATGCCCAGGAGGGGCCTCAGCAAGATGACGCTACTGTTTAGAATACGCCTTTTGTTTGAGATTTCTTTGTAACATTTTACTCTGCATTTAATTTTGGCTATATAAACAGACTTTCAATTTTTGTGTTCACATACGAGCTTGTCACAATTAACTAAATAATGAATGAGAATATGAGCTCGTCATATTTAACTAATCTGAACAATAACGTACGAGCTTATCATAGTTGACCTAAATGAATTAATATGCGAGCTCACCACAATTGAACTTGATAAATAACTAGAACGTATGAGCTCATCATACTTAAATAATAAGTTAACAACTTATGGGCTTGTCATAGTCGACCTTGAATGAAAAATGAAAATATGAGCTCGTCATGTTCAATTAAATTGAGTTAATAACTTATGGTTTCACCATAGTTGAACTTGAGCTAATAATAATAAATGGCGTATGAGCTTATCATAGCTAAATGATGATCTTATCATTGTTAATCATTTTGATGAAGATACGGGTTTACTTTATACTAACTGTTGATAGAGTATGTTCTTGCCGTATTTAACTAATTCATTTGAACTAACATATGAGCTCGTCATTGTTGATAATAATGTATGAGATCATCAAACTTATTTTAATAGAAGAAATACATAGGCTCACCATGATCAATTTAACTGAATTAACAACACATGGGATCTCCATGGATGATCTTGGATATTAATGAAATGTATTTATCATTTTAGCTGAATTATCGTGTGGGCTAGCCACATTTCAATTTGTTGGTGGAGTGTATGAGCTTGTCATATTTAACACATGAGCTTGTCATGGTTAAAAAGAGTTGTTGAAATGGTATTTTCACTAATCAAAGACTTACATAAGCTATATCATGGCTTTACTGATAGTACATTCTCAAGTTTTTTAGGTTCCAGGGGTGGGGTTGTATCTTCCCATCCAAACTTTCAATTAAGAAGGTCCCTGGCCTAACGTTGTTTGATATACGATAGGGGCCCTCCCAGTTTAGACCCAACGTACCAACACCAGGCTCCTTAGAAGATAGAAAAACCCTTATGAGCATAAGATCGCCCTTTCTAAATGATTTTCTCTTAACCTTGGTGTTGTAGTATCTCGCCATTTTTCTTTGATAGGAGGCCAACTTTATCTGTGAATCATCTTTCCTTTATTCAAGGAAACCAAGCTCACATCATCTTATTTCATCATCGGATATCTCGTTGAAGTGCAGGCGAAGAGGGGGAGCTCGTCCACCTACGCCCGCTTTGACACATCAAGTTTCTTTTTCAAGTGGTGCTTGAAAGTTTTGTTAACTGCCTCAACTTGGCCATTAGCCTGGGCGGTGAGGGGAGAAAAAGTACTTTTTGATACCTAATTATTCACAAAAGTCTCTAAGCTTCTTGTTGTCAAATTGTCACCTATCGTTTATTACGATCGAGTAGGAGATTCCGAATCGGCAGATGATGTTCTTCCATATGAAGCTAAAAGTATTTGATTCAGTTATTTTTGCCAATGGTTCGGCCTTGACCTACTTAGTGAAGTAATCAATGGCGACAATCGCATAGCTTGTGCACTTTCCTTTCCTTTTGGCATAAGGCTTATCAAGTTGATCCCTCACTCAGCGAATGGTCAGGGGCTGGATACTACGGTCAATTCATGTGATTGTTGTCTTTGAATGGAGGAAAAATGTTGACACTTGTCGCATCTTCTCACAAATTGTACAACATCCTTTTTCAAAGTCGGCCAGTAGTATCCTTATCTTAACACTTTCTGAGCCAATGCTGGGCCCCCTGTGTGCTTGCCACAAATTCCTTCATGGATTTCCCGTAGGACGTAATTGGCCTCTTTCCCTCCAGTGCAATGTAAGAGTGGGGATGAAAAGCCTCTCTTGTAAAGTATTTAGTCCTGGAGCATATAGTGGGCAGCTCTTCGTCTGAGCTTGTAGGCATCTTCTTTATTCATTGGCGAGATGTGATCTTTGTGCTAAGATATTATAGGTTGTATCCATTGGGGGGGTTCCTTCAATACACATCACCTCTTCTACCTTGGCTGTGGAGGGCTTGGGAAGGTATTCAACTAGTACAATCATGACCAGCTCTGAATCTTTGCGCTGGCCTATTTTGATAGGGCATCTGCATGCAGGTTCTCTGTTCTTGGAATCTGGGTTAGATCAAAATTTTCAAAACATGGGAGTAGGTCCATAACCTTTTTTAGGTAAGTTGACATGCCCTTATCGTTGGCTACAAAACTATCGTTGACCTGGCTTACTACTAAGTTCTTGACCTACATTTCTTTGGCCAATTTAAGGCCTGCTAGAAGCACCTCATATTCAGTTGCGTTGTATTCAGCTACGTTGTTGGAGGTCTTAAAACCAAACCTTACTGCACAATTAAGCTTATGGCCTTCTAAGCTCTCCAGCAATACACCAGCCCCAGATCCCGCTTCTCCGAAGATCCATCAACAAACAATTTTCAGGCTGGGGGTCTACCAGTTCCATTATTACATTGATGTCCATTGTTGCCTCAGTGAATTCTACTACGAAGTTTGCTACTGTTTTCTCTTTCATCGAGGTTCTTGGCTGATATGAAATGTCAAATTCGCTCAACTCCATCGCCAATTTCATCAGCCTCCTTGAAGAGTCTAGTTTTTGGAGCACCTACTTGAGGGAGAGGCTTGTCAATATGTGTATACTATGGGCCTGGAAGTAGGGCATCAACTTCCTAAAAATAATCATAAGGGACAAAGCAAGCTTTTCTAGCCAGTATATCGTGATTCAGCCGGTAGGAGGGCCTTACTTACGTCGTAGACGGGGAGTTGCATGCCATCTTCTTCCCTTACCAGGGCTGAACGACAACTTTTGTGCTTACAACCAAGTATTGTAGTAATGCTTTTCTTTCCTTGGGCTTTGAGATGAGGGGGCTTGACTCAAGTGTTTCTTTAGCCCTTGGAAAACCTCTTCACATTCTTCATTCCACTAGAACATCTTTCCTTCCTTTAAGATTTTAAAGAATAGAAGACATCTATCCGTGGCTTTGGAGATGAAGCGATTCAGCCACCAGGCGTCCCGTCAAACATTGTATTTCTTTGGGCTTTCTAGGAGGTTTCATGTCCAGCAACGCCCTATTTTTTTAGGATTTATCTCAATGCCTCGTTGGTTAACCATGTAACCCAAGAATTTACTTGAACCGATACCAAAAGCACATTTCAATGGATTCAACTTCATCTTAAAGGTGGCTTCTAAGTGTTCAATGTGATTTGCAGACCTGATGATCTTTCCAAGCATGTCATCAACGTATACCTCCATTTGTTTGCCTATAAGGTCGGCAAACATCATGTTGACTAACTATTGATAGGTTGCTCCAGCATTTTTCAAACCAAACGACGTGACTTTGTAGCAGTAGAGGTATGCTCATTTGAGGTTGGAAAAGTCTATGCAAACTCTCTATTTGCAGTTAGACTTTTTTACTAAGACGGGGTTAGATATCCATTTTGGGTATACTACCTCCCTGATGAACCAATTGGACATGAGCCTTTGTACCTCATTTTTCAAGGCTCTGTACCTCTTTGGGTTTAGGGTTCTCATTTTTTGCCTATATGGGATGAACATTGGGTCCACATTAAGTTGGTGACAACTAACCTTGGGGTTAATGCCCACCATGTCTTCATGTCTCCATGCAAATATGTCTCAATTGTTGAGCAGGAATTCCTTAAGCCTGGTCTATTCTTCAGAATCAAGCTCTTTCTCTATTTGCAACACCTTTGCAGGGTCATGTGGGTTTGCAAGGAAAGATTCAAATTCCTTCACTAGGGTCACTTGAGATTTTGATTCAATGACCCTGGGTCTAAATCCCTGTCAATGACCATTTTTTCGGGGCATCTATCATGCGGATGTGTTCCCCTTGTCCAAGGACAGGACCTTCTTCAAGTGGATCAACAATTTCAGTGTCCATCAGGACCATATTCACACTGTGGGGCTTGGATTTTCTCAGTGAGCTAAGGTAACATTTCCTCGAGCCCATTTGGTCTTCTCGTATTGTAACAATTCATTTTTCAGTAGAAAATTTCATACATATGTGGTGTATGGACATAACGGCTCCAATCTTTTTAAACGTACGTTGACCCAACACTCCGTGGTAAGTGGATCGGTGATCTACAATGAGGAGTTCCATGAAGTGTTAATTCATAAGTGGGGGTTTTCCCATTTCCACCGCTAGTGTGATCATTCCTCTAGGAACGATGTTGTCGTTGGTGAAACCATATAAGAGGGCAGTCATGGGGGTGAGCTCATGATCTACCATCATTTTGTCAAAGGTGGTTCCAAATAGGATATTTAGTGAACTCCCGTTGTCTACCAACATGCGCTTGAGCCCATTTTTTGCCACGACAGACCATAATACCAAAGTCTCACAATGGGGATAATGAACCCCATTGGCGTCTTCTTGTGAAAAGGTTATTGGTAGAATGGTCCCAGCTCCTCGAGTGGTACTTTTGACTAAGTAGATCATCATGTGAGGATCCTTTGCTTCCATTACGTAATTTCTCTGAGCATTTCTGGATTCCCCTCCTATATGTGGACCACCAATAATGGTGTCAATTTTCCATATGGGGACATTATCTGCATTGTGTGGGGGTTCTCTTCTGGGCCTTTGTCCACTAATTTCACTCTCATGTCTAAGTTAAGGCACGTTCCTTTGTGTGGATGGGTGTTTCTTCTTTCAACACGGAGGTCTGTTAACTCTTCATGATATGGCCTTAACAGGTTATTCTCTGTACTGTGGCTATTGGTTCAATGATAGGTGCAGTATTTCCTATCCCTAGGCTCCCTGTTTCTTCCCTACCTCTTTTCCTAGATTGATTGATTATTTTTTAGCATCAGCTCCGACCTTTTCATACGCCAAATATGGTACTGCATTTAGTGTGGTAGTGGCCAATGCTTAGCCTGAGATGTGGGCGATGGTATGCCCCGCTTAGGTCTATTGCTAGTCCACCAAGTGTGATACCGGACCTCGCCACTATCTCTGAGGTAGTAGAAGTCCTATTGAAGTCTAGTTGCGATGATCAATGAGCTCTTCGTTGACAATCTCACTTCTCATCATTTCCACCAAGGCATCATAAGAGGTAGGTTCTTGTTGCAAACATCTCTCCAAAATAGGGTGTTCATGTTGAGGCCTCCTCTTAGAACAGAAAGGTCTCTCTATCTATAACCTGTCCACAATAAGTCATTTCGTCCATGAAAAGGGCTATGTTGCTTTTCAAAGCTTCTCCGGCTTGCTGCATCATATCTTGTAACCTTTGCATTAGGGCTTTACCTTCTTTGTTGGATAAGTATTGGTTCAAAAAGGCATTCTTGAGGTCCGGCCAACTCCTAATGCTGCTAGCTGGGATATGGTTGTACCAAATTTCTACGGCCCCAGTTAATGTGAGACGGAAGGCTTTGCATTTTAGAGCTAGCGAGGCCCCTTGTAGAGATATGTGAGTCTTGTAATTGTTGAGGTGCTTCACTGGATTACCCTTTCCTCATATTTGGGTATTTTGAAAGGCATAAAATAGCTGGGAACTGGGGCGCTCCTAACTCTTGAGAGAAGGGAAGGCTTTCGTCATCATCATTTAACTCAAACGACCTTCATGGACCGTCCGAATCATCTTCCTCTCCTTGATAACGAGGGGGTCGCAGTACTTCCATTTGATTTCTCAAGTTCACCTTGTCTCTTCTTTCTCGCCTATTTCTAGGTAGCGGGAGGGAAACCTCCTGAGGTTCATTCCCAAAATTCGTTTTGGCTCCCTTTGTATGAGAGGTGGATGGTAGGACCTATTTCTAAGCCTTGATGGTCCATTTTGATTGAACACACTAGTGGATCATTGTGGTTGACGTTCTTGAGCATATTCTTGGGAGAAATTCTCCTCCTGTAGTATGTTATCCCCGAGTCGGCTGGCAGCATAATTGGTGGAAGTGTCTATTTCCACCTCCCTTTCTGTCGGGCTGATCTCCCTCCTATACATTTGGGGGTAGGCTGCCGTGTCATTCTCCTCGCTATCTTGGGGCATCACTCCTTGTTGAGGCATGCGGTACCCTACCTATTGATGCATTTGCGTGAGTAGTTGATGCATGGTAGCATTCTACTCTGTAATACCCAGACCAGGAAAG
>CAIGRQ010166009.1:0-10064 GCA_903798375.1 Fraxinus sp. D2006-0159 | reverse complement strand
TCAACATATAAAGATAGAATGATACGACCGGCATCAGTGCACGTAACAAAGAGAGCAGAATCATGACTACTAGAAGTATATCCAAGGGAAGAGAGCACAACAGACAATTTCTCAAACCAAGCACGAGGTGCTTGTTTGAGATCATATAACGCTTTCTTTAACTTGTAAACATACACAGAATCATGTGAAACACCAGGATGGGGCGCATTTGATCTGTGTTGTCTTGATCTTCCTTGTGAATTGTGTACATAACGGTGAGATCATGGTGAGTAACAATTGTATTGGGAATACCACATTATCCTCACGAGATATTTTCACTGTATCCCAAAAATTATTTACATTACGATCCACTCCATCAGAATTTTCGTATTTATCCTCGAGGACATTATTCCTCAATAAATTTATGCAAATAGGAGTCTACTTGCAAACTTGGTTAATTTAATTAGAAACTTCATTTGCGCTTCAGAAGTAACACTCACGAGTGTAATCGGAATGGTTGAATGTTTGTGAAATAAAAATCTTAATTCCATATCATATTGAAGGGATCAACGTTGAGCATGCTTTGTATATCATGGTACATTTTCATAAACGATGTACTCGATGTTATCAAAATTTCAATAACCAGATCTTCACTCGTCCATTTCCATTCTCATCACCATTTTCATTCTTTTGAGATTCACCAAAATAACAAATCAAGATACATGCTGATGCTATATCTACATAACGAATAAAAATATTAGGAAAAAAATTATATTAAACATAAGAAATTAATTTTTCTCACATTATTTTATAAAATTATCTATGTATGCCATAGCATTTGTCGAAATAAGATTTAACGATTTAAAAAATATATTAATTTGACGAAAACGAAATGAAATGTACATAAATATACTTATCTATTCGAAGTGTTGGATATAAACGAAATATTTGTGTTGAGCGTTTGAAGTTTATGAGATTTTAAGATTGAAGCAGATGAAAAGTAAAAGAATTTTATTCGTGTTGAAGTAAAGAGATAAAAAATGTGACTTGGTGTTGAAATTTTAAATGAGATGTGTTTGATTTTACTTTGTAACTTAAAAGGTATTATTATCTTTTTCTTTTTTTTTAAAATCATATTTTTATAATTGTATAAAATACTTAAAAGAGTATTCTAGTCTTTTATTCAACAGAAGGTGATCACGTTGAATTGTAAATATTTTTGGACGTGAAAAAGTGGCTGTTTTGACCAGGCCATTACTAAAATACCCCTCATTTTATTCTTCTCTCTCTCTCTCTCTCTCTCTCTCTCTCTCTCTCTCTCTCCCCGAGAATCGAGATCGGGATTGGATAGAAAACATGGTTCCAGTTCCACGCTTCCCATTCTTAACTCGACCCCAAACATGTCCAAATTATTTAAATCATTCATATGGTATTGTCGTCGGCATTTTATATAATGGCTAATTTGATTGAAGAGTATGATGCCACACAAATTTTTAAGGATAAATTCCATCAAGGGTTCTCTAGATTTCACGAGTAAGACACGTAGTTTTAACCTATCATTTGTTACACTTACGCTTCTAATCAATTAAAATTGTTGTAGTCACGTTCCTAGCTAAATGATAATTGATGACAAATTGAAAAGATAATTTCGTCCAAAAAAATCTTTTTTAATCTCTAATTTAAAGATTTTGCAACCATAATTTGATTAGGTAACATATTTATCTAGAAGTATAACCAGGGCTAAGGAAGGATTGTAAAGTTAAGTTTAATAATCAAGACATCAAGCTAAGAGTAATTAATATTGAAAGTAAACAAGCTAATATTTGTAGTGAATCTCCTATTTAAGTGGACATGCATTATGATAGGAACTTCTAACACCCTTAGGTAGGGCGGATGGAAGGGAGCAAGCATGGGCTATACTAGTTGAGGAAAATTTTACAGAAAATTACACCCAATCCTATGTTTTAAGATTCAATTTCAAAAATCAGATTCAAAGTTTGTTTATTCAAAAATCAGGTTATAATTAAAAAATAATAATATTACTAATTATATTACAAAATCAAATTAATCATTTACCTATTTTTTTTACTCTCTCTCTCTCTACCCATATTTTCTCTCTCTATAACTTCTTCTCCCTCTTCTACTCCTACGAAATGGCACTCTGACATCAGAGGCGCAGTCGCAGTCGTCGCTTTCTCGTAGAAGTGGCACGGTACGAGAGCCCACGGATCCAAATCTGTTGTTTTCTCAGCAGCGCAGTGCGACTACGTACGAGAGCCCACGAATCCAGATCTATTGTTTTTTCAGCACCGCAGTGCGACTGCCCCTCTACACGATCCGATCTGTTTTTTTTTTTTTTTAGTGGTGAAGTGGAGTTGTGCGGTGCTGCTGTGTTGCTGTATTTGTGGGTGTAATCTTTAATCCTCATATTTAATGACAGTCTTTATTTAATTTTTTTGGCTGGAACTATAAAATATGTATTTGTCTTACATGTATTCAGGGTAAGATGAGGGATTACCAACTTGCTTGTTTGAATTGCATCAATGACATACTTACTGATGTTATGGTACGAGCAGAGACTAGCATTTGTCATTGAGTAATGCAGTAATGCATATAATGATATTTGTTTTTGTCACTTCAATTTAGGGGCTTGGTAAAACATTGCATACACTTTCCTTGCTAGGGTATTTGCACGAATTTAGAGGAATAACTGGCCCTCACATGGTTGTTGCTCCAAAATTTACACTTCGGTGATGTTGTGTTGGTGGTGGTTAATCTATGACCTATAATTTGATGTTTTGTGATTATAAAATAAATTGTCTGACTTATAATTTTGCGATTTGTGACTGATGAAAAAATTGTAACTTTTAAATTTTTAATTTGTGACAGATGAATGAATTGCGACCTATGAAAATTTTGAATTGTGACCTAAATTTTTTTGAATTGTGACCAAATTGCATAGTTCTATGACCTTAATATATTCGTCGAAGTTCGAACAATTGTCGGAATCGAAACAGTCGCCGAAATAAAGTGACGGCGGAATGGTCATCAGAATAGTTGTCGAAATTGGAGTAGTCGTCGGAACGATTGTCGGAACGATCACCGAAACAGTCGTCGGAGAAGAGTTGTGATCAGAACGGTAGCCGAAATAATCCCCGGAGCGGTAGGGGTGGTGGAGGTGGGGTGGGTAATTATGTTATATTAGAATTAAATATAAAATAATAAAATGATTTAATAATTCATTATTTCATAAATAAAATTTCAAAAACCTGATTTTTGAAATTTGAAACTTGTTTTTGTATTTTTTAATTTTTGTAAAGTAAAAACCTGAGATATGTATTGTTCCCAAAGTTTTATGTATAAATCTAGCCTAAAATTCCTTTTAGCCTAGTTAACTTCAATCTTTCAAATGTCCAAATTTCATTAAAGACTTCACAATAATTATATATTTATTTAGATTACATTCATGCAACGTGAATAACTCGTTATCAAATTAGATATTTTATTTCATTTATGTTTAATTAAGTTTAAAAAGTTCACTTATAATTAAATCTTGCAGGATTGACGTGAGGGGGGTAGGGACGATGCCCTTGAAGTCTATACGAGATGGATGCTACAGTCATTAATTCTGGAGTCACTTTTATGTCCGAAATTTCTTATGTTTTCCAGAGTTCTGCCATTTGTCAATCAACTATGAAACTTTAGAATTTACCATGTATCAATGGAATCTCAATACCGATTCAATTCGAGATAAATGTTCGAATTTTTGTGATTATTGTCTCGAGGACTTTCTTAAAGAGGAACCTTGTGGAATTAATTATAAATATTTTTTATTGATTAAATCTAAAAATAAACGACTTATTCTAAGAGTAAGAGATTTATATTTTTTTACTAAAAATTTAAAATAAATTAAATTTTTATTTATATCTATATTTTCATATATTACTTATAAGTAAAAAAAAAATTACTTTTTTTGATAAAAAAAAATTCAAATAAATTTTTTGCTATATTTCCCAACACATTATTTATTTATTAAAATTTATTTTTCTTATCTTCAATTTGTATTTTAAGTGAATGAAGATCATAAATTTTGTAAACCCCACACAAAATAGACAATCAACAAGGGCGTTCTATCTTGGAGGCTGCAAAACAACCTGTGGGTGGGGAGATTTCGACGAGCCCGCCACTGTAACTGAGGAGACCAGAGTTGATTGAAGGAGAATTGGGTTTCATTTTCACGGATGTAGAGGTAAAGTGTTTGGTAGAGGATTTCATATTTGCCTTAGTTCTCAAATTCTTATCATCTAGATCGAACATCGATTTGGTTAGAGTAGCCATTACCAAAACTTAGGGGTTGCGGGAGGTGCCTGTGGTGAGTCATATGGATGCTTCCCACGTTTTGATAAAAATGATAAATGAGGGAGATGTTGTGCATGACTGGGCAAGAGAAGGCAGATTTGTGGCTGGTGCTTCGTTCAGGCTATTCAAGTGGACTCCAGATTTTGATCTCCATAGGGAGTCATCATTGGCTCCTCAATGGATCTTTTTACCTAGACTCCCACTGCATCTTTACCGACAAGATTGCCTTCGTATTCTAGCTACGCGTTTTGGCAGATACTTGGGTACTGATCATGCTACTTTAAATCGCACACGAGCCTCTGGTGCTCGTATATGTGTAGAAATTGATCTATTGGCGAATGTGATTGAATGCTTTCCGATCACAGTGGGTTCGACGACTTTTTGGCAACGTGTTAATTATGAAAAACTTGGATTTTATTGTAAAAAATGCATGAGGCAAGGTCACATAGAGGCTGTTTGTAGAATGGGTCAGGAATCTCTTGAGAAGCAGAAAATGAAGAAAGTTGTTATTATTGGCCCGGAAAAATAAGAGTGGAGGAAAAAAATGGAGACGTGGGTGGTAATGTGGGGATAGAAAAACGATATGAGCATGAGGGTGGAGATATGTCTAAGTTAGATGCTAGTGTTTTTTGTGGCTCCATCCATGAGCAAGGAAATGATACTATAGTAAAGGTTGGTGAAAGTAGTAGAGGAGTAAATCTGATTGTGGATAATTATAAGGAGGAAAGGGTTATCACGGAGTCTGAATTGGGAAGAGATAAAAATATGGATGAAGATAGGACTCTAGCCTCGAAAACTAGTGGGATGGAAATTGCTAAGATTGGAGGAGGCTCTCACGAGAAATCTTTAGGTGGGACTTATGTGGTGGATGGGGAGCAAGCAAGGGAAGAAGGAAAAATAGAGGACAGAGAGACGACATTAAATGGAGATATGATGGTCACGATGAAGGGTACCGAACAAATAAATGAAATGGCCTCGCACATAATGTTAAGGACAGAAGAAGATAGAGGTGTCAAAGAAAATGCTGAGAAAATGCAAGAGGACTCGAGAGTGCATGACAATGCAGAAGAAACTATGACAATGTCAGATAAAGAGGTAGAAGAAGTGGTGGAGGAACTGGGAAATATTCGGGATTGCATTTCAGATTCTGATCAACCGGCCAAAGGGCTCTCAAGGAAAACAATTCAGAAGATCAGAAGCTTCTCTAGGGTTCCAAGCAGACCCTCTAGACTTAATCTATGAATTGCAATTATTTTTTTTTGGAATGTACGAGGTATAGGGACCTCGACACATAGGTTACAGAAGTTGGTGAGAAGGTGTAAGTCGAGAATAGTAGCGGTAGCGGAACTTTGGCAAACAATTGATAAAAATGAGCATTTTACAGAGGAAACTTAACTTTAATTTTTGGCTTATCGAAAGTGACGTGGGAGGAAAACTTTGGATCATGTGGGGTCATGATGTACATGTTAATGTGATGAGGAAAAGTAACCAACAAATCACTTGTTTGGTGAAAGAATGTAATCATTAGATGCTTGTTTCTAATCGTTTGATTTCCCCTAAATGAACGGGATCGTGAACAAGTAATAAAGTGATGAATAGAGTGTCGAACCTACGAGTACTACATGTTTGATCGAGTCAAAATTAATTGCAACTTTAATCAAATAGCAAATAAATTTTGTGATTTTTTCTACAATAATACCTAAATTATCGACTAAACTAATGAAAGTAAGTAAATGTATTTTTCATATGCGTGAGATGCATTGCTAAGATGTCGAATCCCTCCTTATTATTCCATTTTTTGTGTAACAATTAAATTCACAATTTGAAATCATTCATGTCAATGTTCAAAATTTAATTGAAAGCATCTCTCGATAGCGATCAAATATATTCCCCTCATGTAACCCTTATATCTTTCGATGAAAGATGCAAACATGATAAATGTATAAACAAGCACTAGAACACCTATTGAAGCCATATAAAGCATAGAGGTATATCTCTATCCTCTATCACACCTTACAATGTTTATTATATTGTGATTAAACTCTATTATCTCTCTCGATAACAATAAAATCCATTAACAATTCAATTGGTTATAAATCAATTCAAAAGAACGATAAAAACAATAATAAACATCCACAAATCAAATCAAATTAAAGTCAAAATAATTAATTAAAAACTAAAAATATCATAATAAAGGCCTCTTCTTTGCCCAAAAATTAGGTTTGAATCTTCACTTGATTGAATTCTTGCAAATCCCCTTCAATTCTCTCACAAAACTATGGATTTTTCTCATTTAATGATAATAATTGATGAATATTGGAGTATAATATATACATGAGAGCTCTCCCAATATGTATTTTGTTGTTATATATTTGTAGGAGTCGAAAATTGGTTAAAAATCAAGTCCAAATTGACTTTCAAAAGAGTTCCAATCGAATAATGAAAGTTCCATTCGCGCGCGGATTTTTGATCTCTGCATAGCAATCAATATTTTGGCCATAACTTCATCTCCTGATATTCGATTGATGTAATTCAAAGTGCATTGGAAAGCTAATTCAAAGAGTTACAACTTTGACATATATTATTTTTCAAATTAGCGTTTACTATACCAAAAACCAGTTTTCATTTTCGACTAAAAACTTGGAATATAACTTGTGCGATTGGANATTCAAAGTGCATTGGAAAGCTAATTCAAAGAGTTACAACTTTGACATATATTATTTTTCAAATTAGCGTTTACTATACCAAAAACCAGTTTTCATTTTCGACTAAAAACTTGGAATATAACTTGTGCGATTGGAAATTGATTTTTATCATATTCCATTCCTTTTTGAGTTCTAATTTCATTCAATTGTCTCATAAAAATCTTTCAAGTATCATCTTTTGGTCCAAATCAATTATTGAATATTTTCAATTTGGTTTTTAGAATTTGGATTTTGCCATTTTTCACCAATTTTCGCTTCCTTCTTTCGATTCTTCGTTCAACCATTGAGTTTTACTTATATAACATAAAATACAATAATTTAGGATATATTTTATCAAAATAACTACCAAATATCGATATTTTAGGACCCTAAAAAAGTGTGTAAAATACACTTATCAGTTTCCTTTAGTTATGCGAAATGGACAGATGTACAAAGAAGATTGCTTTGGTCAAAATTAGAAGAGATGAATCACTCTCATGTTCCTTGGGTTGTGGTTGGAGATTTTAATAATATCAAAAACAACTCTGAAAGGCGTGGAGGCTGACCTCGACCAATGGGTGCTATAGAGGACTTTAATCAGTTTATTGATAATTGTGGGTTGATGGACATACCGCTAGATGGTGGGGAGCCTTATTCTTGGTGTAATGGTCAAACAGGCTGGACTAGGATTTAGGCAAAATTGGATAGATTATTGTATGATTCTAATTGCTTGGAGAAATTTCCAAATTTCCATATGAGGTATTTAGCTCGTACCACGTCTGACCATGCACCAATGCTGATCTGGCTACAGACTAATATGGTCCGTTATGGCCCTACACCGTTTAAATCCCAACAAATATGGGCTACACATGAGAGCTTTACAGATTGTGTGTTAAAGATATGGGAAAGGAACTCAGATGAAAGTGGCTTATGGTGCGTAGCTGGAAAACTAAAAAGATTGAGGACTGTACTACGTATATGAAATAAAGAGGTGTTTAGGTGGATGCAGGAACACATTCAGCGACTGGAGAAAGAGTTAGAAGAGTTGGATGCTAGCCTTCAAGTGACTCACTCGGAGGAGATTGAGTATACCTACTTAGCTACAAAAGTAGAACTTGACACTTGGGAAAAGAGAGAAGGAATGCGACTAGCACAAATAGAAAAGTAGAGGTGGATTGAGAAAGGGGAAGTCAGTAATTAGTTTTTTAAGCAATTTAATGGAAAGAGCACTTACAGGGTCAAGGAGATGAGACTAAGGGATGGTACGGTGCTTGAAAATCATGAGGCAATCCATCGCACAGTAGTTGATTATTTTCAAGATTTCTTAGGAGCTAGACCCAGGAGAGAACAACCAGACCAATCAGCTTGGATTCAATACACTATTTCATAGGCAGAGAACGAGAAAATTGGGAGGTTACCTACCCCCATGAGGTCAACGATGTAGTTTTTTCTATTCCCACGGACAGTAGTCCTGGTCCTGATGGATTTGGCTCAGGATTCTATAAATCTTGTTGGGATATAGTAGGAGAGGATGTTGTGGAGGCAGTGTGCGATTTTTTTTGAGGTACGGAGATCCCTAGATTCTATTATTCTTCCTATGTTGCTCTTATTCCTAAGACAGATTCCCCTTCAAGTTTTAACAAGTTCAGACCAATAATTTTATGTTCAGTAATATATAAGGTCTGATCGAAGATTCTAGTAAAAAGAATAGCTTTATTTTACCAAGAATTATTTCTATAGAGCAAGATGCTTTTATTCCGGGGAGAAGCATTTTTAACAATATTACTCTGACTCAAGAGATGATTCATAATCTTCACAAGTCAGCAAGAGGTGGAACTGTAATCCTGAAAGTGGATATTGCCAAAGCATATGATAGTATTGATTGGGACTTTCTTATGCACGTTTTGAAGTCCTTTGGATTCTCCTCCAAGATTTGTGATCTGGTAAGACAGTGTGTTACTACTCCTTAGTATTCTATGATGATTAATGGATCTATGAATGGTTTTTTTCAAAGGTGGAAGGGGTCTTAAGCAGGGGGATCCCCTGTCTCCATATCTTTTTATTATTGTTGAAGAAGTTTTATCTAGAATGTTGAGAGCTAAATATGAAGATGGCAGCATAAGATCTTTCTCTTTACCAAGAGGGGCTCCCTTAATTTCTCATCTGTTGTATGCTGATGACATTGTTATATTCGTGAATGGTGGAAAAAAATCTTTAAGATCTATTAAGGAGGTCTTTCGAAAATATGAAGAATGGTCAGGACACGTTGTTAGTGTTGATAAAACCTCTATTATTTTCTCTAAACGGATCACTGTGTCAAGAAGACGGATGCTCTTACAACTTACTGGATTCACGGAAGGTAAATTCCCCTTCAAATACTTAGGGGTTCCTATAATCACAAGAAGATTGAGAGCTCAAGATCTTGAGGATGTGGTTGAGAAAATTCGTATGAGATTGGCAGGTTGGCAAAGTATGGTGTTATCTAAGGGGGCCACGCTTCTGATTTTGAGGCATGTCCTTACTAGCATGTATCGTCATCTATTTTCCTGCATTAAAGCACCAGCTTCGGTTATTAAAGTGATCAACAGAATCTTTAGTGATTTCTTTTAGGGATACACGGATGGAAAGCCTAAGAGGAAATGGATAGCATGGGACAAAGTTTGTATACCTGTGAAGAAAAGAGGAGCTAGGCTTCGTAATCTATATGAAGTGCAATTATACTTACACATGAAATTTGTCTGGAAAGTTTTGACTGAAACATCTCTTTGGTCAAATTTTTTTAGGGCAAAATATACTAAGGACAAACACGTATCTCAGGTGGATGCTACTAAGGGGTCAAGATTTTGGAAGATGGTTATGAGTTGCATAACAGATGTTTGATTACACCCAAAGAATAATGCGGTGGTTGTAATGCAACTTTGGAGTGTCGTATCCACAGGGAGATGAAAAATGTTTAAAGGATCAAGAAAGCGATGAATTGTTCCCTTAAATATGTAGTAAGATTCAATGCGAAAGGTGAAATTAAAAAAATAAAAATAAAAA
>CAIGRQ010165993.1:0-12006 GCA_903798375.1 Fraxinus sp. D2006-0159 | reverse complement strand
ACACAATTTTTTTTTTTTTTCTTAATCTGTAATTTGAGAGTATAACTGAAAAAGTGTGGAGTCCAAGGCTCTTTGGACGAAGTAAATGATAAGAAATGCATACTTTCATGTTTTTTATCTTCTTTTTTTTCGAGAAAGTAGAAATGGTACTCTTTAATTTTTGCTTAAATCTGAGATGATGGGATTACAAATAACAAAGCACAATGTAGAAGGCTTTGGGGAAATTAATGATAGCCAATGCATGTTTTCATGTTATTTTGTTATGTTTGTTCAACAAATTGGAAAATTGTATTACATATAATTGTTGGCTCGAAAAGTACAAAATTTTACGCATTACATAAGTACACATGTGTGCTTGATTTGGGGGTAGCCCTTTCTTTTATTTCTTCTTTTTGTTTGTCTATAAAAATGAATGAAAATGAACGCATTATCAAGGTCAGCTGGTGAAGCAAGAAGTACAATTCTTTTTTTGTGCGTGCTTGGAATATAGAAAATAGTTTGGAGGATACTGATGGGTTCACTTTGTATCTGGATGGATTTTATCAAATGTCTACCCTATGCTCGGCATTTCCCTTGAATTTTTTAGTAAATAGACTGCGATTAAGGTAACTTCATTGCTTATCTAATTCATTGTATATATGTATTGAGGCCAAAACAGAATTTTCTCAAACCTAAAGGCTACAGTGAATGTCTGGTCGCTCATAATATTGTTGCTGCTCCATGCTTTTGCAAAGTAATGTGCTTTACCTTGTTAAACCACCTTTCTCCGTTCTTTTCCTTTACAAATATACTGTTGTTTATGCATTATATTTTTGTTATCACAAGTTTTGGGATGCCTGCTCTTCTTATATAAATGTTATATGTTCCAAGTTGACTGATAACATGTGATTACTTTCTTTTTGAATTTGCAGGTGCTGCACTTATTACCTTCGAGGTCATTATCTTGTAAGAAAGTTGAGGGAAAGTCTTGTCTATCGATGGAAGGATTCTTGCGAGACCATTTCCTCTGTGGTTCTCCAGTGATAATTAGTGATTGTATGTTGCATTGGCCTGCTAAGAATAAGTGGAATGATATGAATTATCTTAAAAGGATTGCAGGTTTTCGCACAGTTCCAGTTGAGGTGATTGATCTTCAATAGTTAGTTACTTTTTGGATTTCCTTTTATTCTTGAACATAAACCCAAATAGAATTCACGTTTAGACCAAAATTTTCATGTGCTGAGAGTCCATTTTATAACTTACTCTTTTCTTTCGTACCAAATTTAATTTGCATGGATTACTGAATATGGTGATAGATTCTCTAAGGAAAAGGAAATATTATCTGAGGATTGCAATGATATCAGTCCTCTGTAACTTCCCCTCTCACCAATTACTTTCCTCCATTTAATTGATGAAATATAACATTCATAAATGTTTTGCAGGTTGGCAAAAACTATCTATGCTCCGAGTGGAAGCAGGAATTGATTGATTTTTCTGAGTTTCTTGATAGGATTTCTTCCAATGAATGCTCTTCTAAAGACACTACCTACTTAGCTCAGCACCAATTGTTTGATCAGGCATTCACTTTTTATGATTTAAGCCAGGAGTTAGTTTTGCAATCCTAGTTCTGCTTCTATGTTGACTGTTTATTAACTGGCAGATACTAGAACTAAAGCAGGATATTCTTATACCTGACTACTGTTTTGCTGGGGATGGGGAGATCAGGTCTATTAACGCTTGGTTTGGTCCAGCTGGGACGGTTACTCCATTGCATAATGATCCGCACCATAATATACTTGCTCAGGTATGAAAGATATAATTCTTAATGCTGCAAAGATTACTGGATAAAAAGAAGATAATGAATAAAGGACTCTGCCTGGATATAACTGAGGCTTTTCCTTTATCAGGTCCTCTTCATCTTTTGTCACGCTTTTAAACCTAATTGCCTTTCCAGGTCAAGTAATTTTTTAAGAGGGCACCCGATTATCTCCATAATGCGGAAACTGTTTCTTATCATGGGGTTTTGTGAAGCTGCAGCACACTGTTCTGCAGATTTTCATTTTTGGGGGGAACTGAGTTTTCAATTAATATATGTTTTCGAGGTCTCAAAACTGATTAAAAATATAATAAAAAGCTAACTTCTTCCTTACCTGAGTTTGCTTAAGTGGAGACTCGCTTAACTCCACCGTTGTGCAAATAATTGGTTGTTTTTGTATTTGGCACGAACATCCACCTACCAAGTTTAGTGAATGAATTGAAAACTTCTCATTAAGCTAAAAGGGAAAATTATATTGTTTTCTCCTCTAACCACATTATGTTTAGTATGTTCTAGGATAAATTATAAATAAGAGACGCTATAAAATTGTCAGTTATATTTTTGGATTTTGGAGAGTATTTGATTCCTAAGGTTCCTATGTCTGGTCTCCTTTAATTGAGAAGTATAGAGACAAATGTTAGATTAAACTCTTGTGTTTTGATGGGGTCAGAATGTTCCGCATTGCTTGGTCTTTTAGTCTAGTAATTCATTGGTTAGTAAATGGATGAGTGAAGGCAGTGAATGAAATTGAGTTTACGAGGATAAAATTATGTGTCAGTCACACTCTTAAAGTGTAAAAATAATATTAAAAGCAACTAAATACAATTCTGATAATTGGCATGTTTAAGTTAAATGTTCCAATTGGCAGGAAGTGGTTATTGATTTGGCGATGGCAGAATTACAGCAATATTATATGTGAACTTAAGCTGTCAACAAGAATGACAACACCTGCAACTCCCCCATCATCGGCTGTGACATGATAAATATTATTTTCGATGTTTGTTCGTTGCACCAGTATAATAATGCCTTTAGTTTAATTCTCTGAAAGAGGAACATGTTTTCCATAGCCTATTGTCCTCGTGTTTACCTGTTCATTATGTGGGGTAAATGATGGTATATTGTGTTGGGGGTGAGGGAGGAGGAGCAGGTGTTGACACAGGAAAGTTTGCTAAGGCAATGTTTGGGTTTTGGGTGGAGTAGAGGTGGGGTGAGGTTCCTTGAGGAAGGATGAGGGGTGTTGTTGATTGACTGAGAGTAATAAGAGGGATAATATGTATGGCTACGTTGTTTTCAAAGAATCAAATGATAAATTATCCATACATGATTCCCCAATAGATTTTGATGTGCCAATTAATTTTGAGTATGGCTATGTTGTTTTCAAAGAATCAAATGATAAATTATCCATACATGATACACCAATAGATTTTGATGTGCCAATTAATTATGAGGCAGCATGGGAATGGTAACTATAGTTGTGCTGCTCAGTGTGTGCATGTCCAGGGGTGGAGCCAGAAAATGATGTCAAGATGGGCTGAAACTCAAAAAATTTCGAATAAACTCACGCCTCAAGAAATCGAGTTTCGGAGGTTATTCTTGTGACATTCACGGTAAAAAAGTATACGAAATTCAATGAAATAATAAAAAATTTAGATGTCTCACATTAAGATATTCCACTAAATTTATATATATATATATTTTTTTTACAAAATAGAAAATTGATGCTTGCCTTAAAACATATAAATTGACCGAATCATGATAGAAATTGGCTCGATTTCAAGAATATACTTATATATAGATTACTTTAGAAATAAATAAGTTTTAAAAAATATTCTTTTTATTGTTATCGAATTTAGAGTAAATTATTTATTTTGATCATAATATCCTTTTTATGATCAAAATAAGTAATTTTTTATAAGTATGAATAAGTATATATGAAAACATGCGTAGAAATTCAAAAAAAAAAAAATTTACTTTTAAATTTAGCAAAATATGTAGCGTCTCTAACTATTAAAATAAGCAATTTACTTCTAGATTAATCAATACAAATTATCTATAATAAAATTCAATTAATAACTATAAGTAAATTTAATCAAAAATGCATTAAATATAATATCTAATTTGATAATAAAATATTCACGTTTCATGAATGTAATGAAAAGAGTAATTAATAATCGTAGCATTTTTAATACAATTTGAATAATTGAGTATTGAATTTGGTTGAGATTCAAATTAGAGATCGGCTAATGTTAATATTTGGGCCAAAATTTCACAATTTCCTCTTAAAGTTTTTATATGGGCTGGGACAGTGCTGACTATAAGAGTAGAACTAATGCTATTATATGGGCCAGATTTTAACAATTTCTTGTTAAACTTTTAATATGGGCTTGGGAACAATGCTGGGCTACAGCCCAGCAATGCCCTCCACTACCTCCGCCCATGTGCATGTCAATTTCGTTTTATGTTAATATCTTTGTAAAAGCTGGTTTGCATTTTTATCTTCAGGTTGTCGGCAAAAAGTATATTAGGCTTTACCCTGCTTCATTGTCACAAGACCTGTACCCATACACGGAATCCATGATTAGCAACTCCAGCCAGGTACCTATGCTTCTACTTTCCACAAGTTCTGTACCAAAATGATGTCTAAAATGGTCCAATACTACAATGAATGGCGTATTGATGCTCTTCTTTGTTGAGTAATATACTGGCTTTATGTTTGACTAGCAACTGTTCATGTGTTGTCTATAATCCGTTTGACCATAGTTATTAAAATCGGACCGGACCGGACTGGACCGACCAATCTGGACCTGGAACCGCCGAACTGGATATAATTGTCCGTTCCGGGTGCATTAATTGATCCAGGAAGTATAGGAGCTGGTTAAACCACTCAACAACTGTCCGGTTCGAACGGTTTTAAGTGGAACCAGATCCGGTTCAATGTGAACCGGATGGCTACCAAAGGGCAGTAAAATTTTATGTTAAATGCGTAGTAGCAGTGATTTGAACCTTGGATAGGAGCATGATATTTCACCTCCTGACCATTATGGAAACTGATGATCCCTTGTCTTATAAGCAAAATATATATATTTAAATTTAGCAAAATTGTTTTCTTTTTTATTTCAAAAATATAATTTAATTAAAATTAAAATCTAAAAATGACCCACCGGTTGAACCATTAACCAATTGACGTGATGATTTTTCTGGATCGCGTCTAAATAACTATGCGTTTAACTATCAA
This sequence comes from Fraxinus sp. D2006-0159, assembly GCA_903798375.1. Lineage (NCBI taxonomy): Eukaryota > Viridiplantae > Streptophyta > Magnoliopsida > Lamiales > Oleaceae > Fraxinus > Fraxinus sp. D2006-0159. The sequence continues at coordinate 6,976 of CAIGRQ010165993.1, read as the reverse complement.
CTTTTTGATTTATGTCCACCTTTTTGGTTCATTAATGTAGAGGTCTAGGGATATTTTCTTATTCAATCTCATAAATAAGTATATCGTGATGGAGAAAGTTCTTCTGAATCTCAATATTGAGCATGCTTGTAGAGATGTAGTTGTCGGCGAAATGGCTTGAACATTAGCGTTTAAGAGTCTCGGTTAAGGTAAAATTGGTTGCAATTATTATTACTGTATATCATGCATCATCAACAAACTAAACCTTATTTCCAACAAATTTGGGGTTACTATTGGTGTATGTCATATAGAAAAGAAAGGGACTAAAGCTAAAAGTTTTGTGAATGGTAGTAAAAGTGTCTTGAGGATTTCGTCATCTAGTTTTCTGTAATATATTTAATATTTTTACTTTATTTATGAAATATAATTCCTTTTAAGAGAAGCCATAGATATAAATCACGTCCTTGGAGATATAGCCCACATCTTACCAGTAAATAAATAGGCACACAGGTAATTTATTGCTTCAATCATTTGTTGCTGTTTAGTCAGTTTCTCAATATCTTCTCATCTTATTTTCCCATTGTCATGTTCGTTCATCTTAAAGAGTGAAATTTGTTTGAAGGTTGACCTAGATAACATAGACGAGAAAGAATTTCCGAAAGTGTTGAGTCTGGATTTTGTTGACTGCATATTAGAGGAAGGCGAAATGCTTTACATCCCTCCTAAATGGTGGCACTATGTGCGGTCTCTCACTACTAGTTTTTCAGTTAGCTTTTGGTGGAGCTGACACGGGAAATTCACAAGGTTCTTTCATTTTTTGTACACAGGATAAATAACGAAACATTTAGTCAACCTCCTTATACAAAGGAGCCATAGCCATTTTGTGGGTTACCATGATTTTATCTGACTGTATAACTGGATTTAGTGATTGTACTCTGCTGGCAATTTTGTGCAGACTTGCCTGCCAAAATAGAGAATTTATTTCATAGTTAATGTATTTATTTTACATTCAAAAACTCTTTTAGAAAATAAAAATAATAATTTGTGTAACTTCACTTTACTCCAATAATTGAGAATCGAGTTCATGTCCAAAATGAGGTCAGACTCCATCTCAATCCTTAGATGGACTCTAGAAACTGCGCACAGAATTGAATATAACTTCTACCTAATCAAACAGAAGAGATGCTTCCAAAATTAGAATGGAGAACTTGCACTTTTTGCCCCTGATCTATTATTCCAATAAAAATTGGTGTCTGACTTTCAAAACATAGTAAGTTGGTAATCAATCTTTCATTGTATTTACATGATATGCCTAATTTTTTGTAAAATTGTCAAGTTATTGTTATGGAAACAAGTCTTTCATTGTAGTTACATGATGTGTCTAAATTTTCGTAAAGTTGTCATGTTATTGTTATAGAAACAAATGTCAATTGAAATATTGAGATACAAAATCTGGCTTCTACATAGGAAGTTGATGCGATGATTTTATAGAAATTTTGGTAGTTTCTCTCGTTGGAACTAATTGTACAATCAACTGGTTGGAACACGACTTTGGGGATCTTTCTTGATGAGCAGCTCTACAATTGTACGTTAAAACTATGTAAAGACTATGAAGCGTTGAAAGAATATTGGTGGTAGCATATCGATAGTTGATGGGGTGGACCTAGGGGGGACACTTTTAAGGCGTGTTCCAACATTACAAACATCTAGTATTTAGATCTAATAAAAGATCAGGGATCAATTTGTTTATTTAAGATTAGAAATCAAATTGCTACTGAAATAATACATCAAGGACCAATAGTAAACTTTTCCCTATTAGAATCGCCAGAACTTTCCAACTAATCAATACAGAGGAACCACTTTCATCACATTTTTGTCTCTTTTCTTCTTTCTTCTTCTTCCTCCTGAAGTGAAAAGTATGGAGAGAAGAAAAGAAAATGTTGTGCTTTTTCCATTCATGGCGCACTCTCATATTATACCTTTTTTAGCCTTAGCTCAACAGATAGAACGAAAGGGCTATACCATAACCTTTGTCAATACATCTATCAATATTAAGAAACTGCAAAAATTCCTCCCTTCAAATTCCTCAATTCGCCTCCTTGAAATCCCCTTCAACGCCGCTGAACACGGCCTTCCCCCAGAGGCTGAGAACTCGGATTCCCTTCCTTATAAACTCGTCCTCCACCTCCTCGAAGCCAGTTCTTGTCTTGAGCAACCGTTTAGGAAACTACTTGCTGATCTTGTAGAGAGAAATGGAGGTGGTGAGAAGCCAGTTTGTGTTGTAGCGGATTTTCTTTTTGAATGGACAGCTCATGTGGCACATGAATTTGGAGTATTTCATGCAATCTTTAGTTGTACTGGTGGATATGGGATGGCATGTTACTATTCCATGTGGTTGAATTTACCTCATAAACACACGGAAAGTCTAGAATTTATGCTGCCTGATTTTCCAGAAGCTGGAAAATTTCATGTAACTCAACTATCACCTGCTTTATCAGTTGCAGAAGAAGATGATCCTTTTACAACTTTCCAAAGGAAGAATCTTCCAAATTGGTCGAAATCTGATGGAATTCTGTTCAACACATTTGAAGAGATAGACAAGACAGGATTGACATACTTTCGACGAAAACTAGGTATACCTGTTTTTGCTGTTGGACCAATGCTATTATCAGAATATGACAGATCAAGAATTGGCAGAAAACCAGCAATTAGTCCAGCATTATGCGTCGAATGGCTCAACAAAAAACAACCAAACTCAGTTCTATTCATATCGTTTGGATCCCAGAACACAATCTCCGCATCCCAAATGCTGCAACTGGCAAAGGCCCTGGATTCAAGTAGAACGAATTTCATATGGGTTGTTAGGCCACCATTAGGCTATGCCATGAATGCAGATTTTGTACCACAAGACTGGCTACCAGAAGGATTTGTACAGCATATTCAGGATCAAGAAATGGGACTAATTGTTGAAAAATGGGGACCCCAAATGGAGATTTTGTCCCATAAATCTACTGTAGCATTTTTATGTAATTGTGGATGGAATTCAGTTCTTGAATCACTTAAAAATGGTGTCCCATTAATTGGTTGGCCAATGGCTGCTGAGCAATATTACAATGCAAAGTATTTGGTTGAAGAGGCTGGGGTTTGTGTGGAGGTTGCAAGAGGGACACATTTTGAGGTAAGACAAGAAGAAATAATGGAAAAAATAGAGTTGGTAATGGGAGATAATTACAAGTCAAGGGAGATTAAAAGAAAAGCTTGTGAGATTAAAGAAATAATTAAAGATGCCACAAGAAATGAGGAAAGTTACAAGGGTTCTTCTGTGAAAGCCATGGAGGAATTATTTATTGCTTCATTATTGAGTAAGGAGAAGACTAATGTTTAGACACAATCCATTAGATGAAAAGTCTTTTTCTTGAAAAAAGATTGGAGTCTTGGCTGCATTCTAGAGCAAATAATATGTATTGGTTTTCACTCGTTTTTAGTCGAGGGCATGATTGGTACGTTGATACTGTACAGAATATTGAATGCCTTTTTTATTTGTTTCTTCTTTAAATTTTTCGTTATGTTATTGAGTGCGTGATAGAAATAATAAATTAAATCGCAGCATTAGTTTTCAAAGTGGGGCCCTTATTTGCAGCTTAGTTGCTCTTCTATGGATGGTTTTTGTTCACGTCACTGTGAAAAGTCATGGACAACGCATATGAATCACAAAGTTTGGTGGTGATTAAAATTAGATTTTTAGTAGATTGTAATAGAAATTTTTGAAAAGTTGTGGGATTCATGAAAGATGCGGTTAATATTGATTGTTTGATTTTGATTTAAATTAAAATCTAATTTTAATATGAAACAAACAGACATTTAGATGGTGCTTGATGTAGATTAAAATCAGGTTTTTTTAATAGAGTGTGATATAAGTTTTTGAAATGTGTGGTTGAAAAGTTGTGGAGCCCATGAAAGTTGTGATTAATATTGATTGTTTGACTTTCACTTGAATTAAAATCGAATTTTAATTCGGACCAAACATCCTCTTAATGTTTTAGTGTCGTTTTATTTTCTGTTATAGTTTTATTGATTGTTCTTTATTTTCCAAAGTATTATTGCTTTGTTTTTATAATTGGTTTATTTTGTGTTGTGATGTTGGTCGCAGACTATTCTTTTGTACGATGTAGATCATATCGAAAAGCTTGAACTTGTAATTACTATGACATAGTAAAATGGGAGTCATTAACGTTCAGCCAAGAGAATTCAATAATTGGCTCTCACCTTTTTACCTAGTTCTTATATGTCCGTTCTTGTCTCTATTTTCTTTTCTTTTCTTATTTGTCAAATTGAATTCTCAATTCTCGTCTCTCTTTCCTCCTAATTCTCATTCCTCGTTCTTCGATCCTTATTTCTTTAATCATTAATCATCATTCCTCATTTCTAAATNATATGTCCGTTCTTGTCTCTATTTTCTTTTCTTTTCTTATTTGTCAAATTGAATTCTCAATTCTCGTCTCTCTTTCCTCCTAATTCTCATTCCTCGTTCTTCGATCCTTATTTCTTTAATCATTAATCATCATTCCTCATTTCTAAATCCGCATTTTACTATTACGAATTCTCGATCCTCAATTCTCAATCCGCATTTCTTAGTGCTGAATTCTCAATCCTTAATCTCTATTCCTAGATCCCGTCCTTATTTATCAATTCTCAAGTGTCAATCCTTTTTTTCTTTGTTTTTCTATTTCTTTAATTCCTTACTTTATATAAATTGTCCTTCCCTTCTAATAGTTTGCCAGAACCGTGCTTGAAGTACCGCGGGGGGGGGTTTACAGGGTCTGCCAGGTGAGACACATTTGGGGGTGGGGCCGGAACTTTTTTTTTATTCACAGGTGGGGCCCCCGGGTACAGTGAGGGGCCTGTAAGGCCCCTGGCAGTTCAGCCCCTGTACTTGGGGCTTTATTGTAGTTTGCCACGCTATTTTTGTACAATTAAGTTATTTGTACATTCATAGTTGACATTTTCGACGACAATTTAGTGATGACAAAAAAACTTGTTCCATCCCAAATGGGGCGAAAAAGACCGCCCTGACGGGTTGGTGGGATGGGGTGGGGTGGGGAGGGGGTGCCCCTCCCCGAAACGTCCCGTGAAAAAAAAAATAATTAACTACAAATTTAAAAAAAATAATAATTAACTACAAATTTTAAAATAAAAAATTAGTTAACTGGAAATTTGTAAAAAAAAATTAAATTAAATTAAACGGGACAAGCCCGTGCCCCGAACCCTCCCGACCCTGTCTAAGGTGGGGCGGGGTGAGGGTGTCCCGCCCCGTTTCCATCTCTAGATGACATCTCTCTATGTGTAGAAAATTTGACAATTGATTGAAAATAATGTTGTGAAAATTAATGTACAAAAAGCGTCAACTCACATAATGTCATCATTGATTTCAAACTTGATGTACATCAAGCAAAACTATTTTTTGTAATTGATTGTTTTTTTCTAATTGAAGGAGCATCGACGACATAATACCGAGCATTTGAGGTATGTAAATAGCATCAGGACTTGGATAGTTTTGCACTTTGGGAATGTAAATGGGGTTATCAACATGAATATTGTTAAAAGTATGTGACCTAATTGTTTACATAATAGATATGGCAAGATGTGAGTGGTTGAACAAGTTAACAGTGTTAAACAGTTTAATAATAGGTTGTCGACTGATATTATGTCAAGGGTTATGTTAACTATTATGTCTATGTAGCATGATGTATCAACATTTTCCCAAGTTATTGAGATTAGTTTTTATCTCTCCTCTTTGCTCTATGTTCTCAGAGCTCAATATTTATAAAACCCGTTTGGGGCTCAGTTCGGATTTTCTATTATATTCCCTATTATATTTAGGGTCCGTTTGATTTGTTTGAATTCCACGGAAAATGTAACGTTCGAGAAATTCAATTTCTACTCTGGTTGTTTGATACGAAAGTAGAAATGGAGTTCAAATTTCAAGGTACAATCACTTTAAACTTGCTTTTTGTCAATTTCATGGAAAATACATTTATATGGGTACTTGGCTTTTTATTTTTTAACTTAAATAGAATTTGAAAACATTTCCACCTTTATCAATCAAACGGACCTTTATAGTTTTATTTTTGTTATAATCTTATTTTGTTCTTTATTTTCCAAAATATTATTGCTTTGTTTTTATATTTGGTTTATTTTGTGTTGTGATTGCAAAATGGAAAAGTTTGGACTCATAATTACTATGACATAGTAAAATGGGAGTAATCTGTCCACGGAATTCGATAAGTGGGTTTCAACTTTTTTTTTTTCCTTCCATTCTCGTCTCTATTTTCTTTTCTTATTTCTCTTCGGTGCATTACACCAATATGCATCGGATATTTAAACAAACCTCAAAATTATCTTTATGTCAAAATTTCATTTTTCATATACCTCTTCTTTCCTTTACAGCAAAACTTAATAGGTAGTCAAAATTCAAATCTAAATGATTTTAAAATACTCTACAAATTCATAACTTTAATGCAGCCAATAGAAAAATTTATATTTTTAGTTCAATATTTCATAAGAATTCAAATTTCTTGTTATCTTTAAAGTGCGCGACCATGAAATAAAGATTCTCGAGGATGACTAAAAATAACCATGTTATAAATATGGCATGGATTTTTAATATATATTAATTTGCATGGATTTTCTTAAAAATTAGTTTTCAATCCAAAATTTACCGTTTATGCCGTGTTTAATAGTTTAGCATTTTTTTGGGCCTTTGTGAGTTGATATTGAGATTTAGACCCCGTTTGATTCGAATTAAAATCCAATTAAAATTGAAAATATAGTCGTTATTGGGTCCCACTCGTCTAATAAAAGTCAACAATAACGACTAGTTTTTCAATTTTAATTCGATTTTAATCTCTCTCAAACAGGCTCTTAAAGTGAATTTTTGTTTGTTACCTCGTTTAATTGATTGGTTCCATATTTTATTTTTGTCTATTTTGAATTTAAC